>JAOXJP010232345.1:0-10486 GCA_025762735.1 Platanus orientalis | reverse complement strand
TGATTTAAGTAATTTTCGTAGTTTATAGTGTAGTGCACATGTATGTAGAATACTGAAATAACAATACCGAAATAACATTTAATTCATGCATAAATGCTCCCCAAGCCTCTGTGTAGCCACATCAAACTTGAAAATGCAACCATATTGAAATAACAGATATGGGACCCATTGATGTGTGATGTTTTCTTAGTTGGGATCTTCTGTGGTGTTGTTTCCTGTAGCAATCACCACAGGGTGATACATGGTGAACATTTGAATTTGGTGTTATTTATTTTTGAGTTCAGCATCAGAAGAAGCTTTTATCCCGCGTGTTTGCCATATGTCGGTCAATGATGATCGCTAAAGGATACACCTGCTCAAAGGATACCTACTCATGTTTTCTATGAACAGTGGTACTTAAAAGGGAGCAAATGTTCTATGATCAAAATTGTTGTGACTATGTGTGATGTGCACCATAGACTGACATGTGTTAGTATCTCTTTTGGATATCTACTTTTTGAAATGAATACTTTTTGACACTTTTAACCCCATATATATACCACATGACAGCCTGTGGTATGCTCACACTAGTGGGGTGTGGAGACTGAAGCAGAGATGTCCAATGAAGAACCAAGAAGATCGGAGTTAGAATGCTCGGGAAAAAAGCCAAGCAAACTAATGTTGACAGTTTGGGCTGGTCCAAATTCTTCTTAGACCGGTCCAACGACACGGATTCAGATTAGGAAAGTTGATTTTGACAAGAATCCTATCAAACTCAATTTTTATGGTCTATATATTATTCTTAAGTTCGTCTAGAGTTAAGAATGAGTGAAAGAAATTGTTGTAATTGAAATAAAGGGTTTTTTCTAGAGTTTTCTCATTGAGGGGATTGCTTCAATGTGAGAGAATTGTTTTTTTTTTAAGTTGTAAGAGAAGAGGGTTGAGAAAGGGTTTTTTCTCAGGATTTTAGGTTGTGAGATATATATATAGAAGAAAAAAAAAAGAGAAAATTTTGTAATTTATAATCTTCTATTATAGTGAAATTGTTTCTATGTAACTCCCTAAATTTACTCTGATTTTGAAGTTTTTCACGTAAATCCTTATATCGTGAGTTTTTATTTGTTTATTCTTGATTTTGCATTTATAATTACATCCCAAGAAACTCACATAAAGGGGGAGTTTCAATCCTAACACACTAATGTTGGCCATAGAAAATTTTCTCTCTACCTTTAACTAGTAGGAGTGTTTGGTTGGATTTGATATTTAGCTTTTCTTTGTTTGCAGGCATAAATTGGTAAATACAAATGGGTACCCAGCTCAAGCACTTAAGTGTATCGCATGAACATGAACAAAATGACATGGGTTTTACATGTATTTTTGTGGATTGTTATTTTGTCTTTTGTGGGTTATTTTATTCATACAGTACGCTTAAGTGCTAGATCTGATCCATTCATCTTTTCTACCCCATGTATTTAGCCCTTATTGCAATTGGGCTAGGTAATTTCCCTCTATTTAAAATGAAAATTATCCATTCTATGACTAGGGATCCGATCATTGGTTTTGTCAGGTTAGGTCAAATCCCCGACAAACTAAAATGCCAGCCAAACAAAATAGCGTCCTAACTGTTTGTAGACAAGATGTGCCGAGTCGGGCTGGAAAATGACTGCTCCAATCTAATAAGCCGAGCAAACCCGAAAAGCTAAAGACTCCATGCTACGGTGGCTGCACCATCTTTATTCCCTATGGGTGATTAAGGATCTAGTCCCTTCATATGCAGTGCGCTGAATTGCCTGTATTCGTTCTGTCCAAGTCCTACCTTGTACAGTGGGTCCAGCAAGTATTACCACCTGTTTTTTTGTTTTCATGAAGAAACAGAGCAGACAACCCACTACATATAACTCCAACAAACAGAGCACACAACCCACCGCATATAACTCCAACAAACAGAGCACACAACCCACCGCATATAACTCCAACAAACAGAGCACTCTACACTGCATATAACTCCAACTCTAAGAAGGTTTCTGTCCGCTTCCCTAAAAACAGCTAGGGGGCAGATACATCATCACCAAAAAGTGATTTACACTTTTTTGGGGGGTGCATCACTTTTCAGCACTGATGTGCCCACCCCCTGTCAGGGGCAGTGGTCAGCGTTAGTTATGGGCAGGGGCGGAGCCACATAGGAACAAGGGGGTACCCTGAGATTGGAATAGGTTGCCCCACTTTACCAAAAAATGAGTGTATGAAACTCCAATCTGACTAACCTGGTACCACTCCATTCTCTGCTCAGGATGTGACTTGTCAACTCCAATCTAGCTGAACTGGTACTATTCCAGTTTTTGCCCAGGATGTGACACAATGTCTAACAAGGGTGCAAATATCCTGTCCAAGGTGCCAAATGACTTCATTTGGAATAAAATGGGTGGGAATTTAAAATTTCATCCAACCATTGCCCATTTTATTTCATGTGGACAAAACATCAATTTTGATTAATAAATATACAAGAACTTATTAATTGTATATTTACCATAATACCCTCCTTTAACCCATGTGTATTAGCTCAAACACCCTTTGTCAGGCTACATGTCATGCACTGATTGCTAATGGAGTAGTACCTATCCTTTGAAACTGGAGATGATTTAAAATCCCTGAGAATCCTTATCTCGGGATCGGATTAGGAGCACCCCTTAATTAGTGCCAACAGTGTGCTCACAACCAGCAGGTGACATGTCACATTAAAAAAATAATTTACACTTTTTGGGAGATGCTTTTCACTTTTTTGATGTGACATGTCACCCACTGGTTGTAAGCATACCGTTGGCACCCGTTAAAGGAGCGCACTTAATCCTTTGGCTTACCTCCCCCCCCCCCCTCCCCCACATGAAAATCCTGATTCCGCCCCTGGTTATGGGGAGCGTTTCCAATCCTCTTTGCGAAAATAGATGCCACAACCAGCTTAGCATAAGGGCACTGGCAACATCATACAGTAATACTTGTAATGTTGCTTTCTAAACCTTACAATGGTGATACGGTGATTGAGAGTTGTCACAATCCATTTTTGGCGGGCAACTTGTCTCGTGCTGGATAACTAGATTCCGATTGGCATAATTTGTCATGTATATGGTTCCTAGTGATGACTCGAGATGTCCCATCCTCATTAGGCATGGTTTACATTTTATCAAATAAAAGGCATAATTTATGCGTAATTTGATAGGGTTTTTCTTCCCTTTTTCTATTTTCTTTTTTTTAAATCAATTAGAATTTTTTTGTACAACCATTTCAACCCACATATAGATAGTCTCTTCATCAATAGAATCCGTACCGCACACTTACGTAATGCTACGAGCACATCACCACTTGTGGCTAAGGTTTTTTAACTGCAAAGGATTCTTTGTCTAAAGGTTAATATCAATTATTAAATTTGTTGCCAATGCTTCCCTAGCATGGAAGCAAATCTTTTGTGATTGATATTGGTGTGACCAATGTGTGACTACATGGGCTGCCACATTTTGTGTATAGGGATAAAAATGTCCAAATAAGAAATTAAGAGCACAAAAGAGGCATCAAACTCAAAAAAAACATATCATGTCATTCTGTGGTACATGTCACACACTGGTCCCACCAATTTTGGCCACGGAAGATAATTTCCTACTTAGTATGGATGGTTGCGATGTTGCCTTATCAAGACAGATGGCAGGGTCAAATCCAGGGGTGTAAATGAACCAAATAAGACGGGATATCTGTTTTCAGTTTATTAATTTTTTATATATATCCAAATTCAATTATATACCCAACAGATATTTTGAAAGTACGATTATATTCATATCCGTTAAATTACTCAAATACAGATACATTCAATTGCAAAAATTCCTAATATATCTAATCAAATATCGGATATATATTTGAATATCCAGTAAATAGTACCCACAGATTCGATAACCAGATTACGAAAAGTGCTATGTTAACTTTTAAAAAAGCTATATATATATATATATATATATTTTAAAGTATATGTATATAAATAGGGCAAACAAAATTTATAAAATCAATATAGGCCATAATACATAGGAATTTAAACGTTATTAATATATATATGCTCTATTATATATAAACAAACACGGATAATGTGTTTGTGTGTGTAAACAAATACAAATATTTAGTCACAGCAGATTTATATAGATGGAGAGTGGATTGTATCCGCTCCTTTTATCGTCTGCTCCCTGTGTGGGGGAGGAGGGCACATCAGCGCCGACAAGTGACATGGTGCAGAGAGGAGCGGATACAATCCACTCTCATATAGATGTATTCGGTTCATTTACAACTAGATATTTTTTAATGAACAAATATTTAATTGAATTAGATATACATGGATCTACATTTGCTTTAAGCAGATACAGAATTTAAACTGAATAAGAATAATATCAGATAATTGTAACATAAATAGACAGACACTACCCTCCTCGTACAAAGGGAGAAGGGAGCTTGTCTACAAGATCCACCTAATAATCAATCTCTGGCCAAAGAATCCTTCTTCACCCTGACTTAAGCTTCATTCTTGACGTCTTTGATGTTGCTTGATGCATCCAATATTGTTTTTACATACTTCTAAGTTAAACAAGTAACAGTATATATAGGGCATGAATTACTTCTGATGATTTTCAATAGTTTGATCTTAGACGTGGATTGGTACTATTGGTCAACCAGAGTGATTATTTCCGACATGTCCATAGCTCTCATCCTCGTGTTGGATTTTTACCTTCTATGTTTAGTAGCCACAACCAGTTATATCGAACATGGGGACCTAAGCCCGGTCCATGATCTGAGTCTTACGGTTGGGCTTGGGCTAACCTTGACCTGGCCCGATTGAGGCTCATTCGCCCCTAGTTTGCAATGGATAAGTCACGCCCGGGGTTTGAATCTGGATCCTCTATTATCTCCGTTTTTGTTGCCTTCTGTGCTTCCCAGTACTACACGGTAAAAAATTAGGTGAGAATGAATTTCATGAGAACCATGAAAACGGCACCAGGGTGTAGACACATCAGCACCAAAAAGTGATAAGCACCCCCCCAAAAAGTGTAAATCACTTTTCAGTGCTGCTGCGTCAAACCCACTAGCAATGTTACTGCTTAAATATTGCTACCCACATTAATTCACGTCATCATAATGTATATGGGCCTGTTGGATTGGGCCAAATATTGCTACCCACATTAATTCACGTCAATACAAATTCAGTACACAACGAGCTGCTAGATCCTCTCCTATTGGGGGTACCTGTTGCACTAAATACGATGTCACACTTTACCTGTGGTAGATGATTTCAACTCGAAATAAAGGATCAATAAATCCAGCTAAACTAATATTACGACCCCCTACACCCAATTTGTCTGTCCCCTGGTGCCCCATGAAAAGGTTGGGTAGGGCTAAAACCACAAGCTCAAGTGTTTATAGATTAATCTGTTGGGGCATGACATGGATACATACGCTCAAAGGTGTGAAATATCCTCGTCCCCTGGATTTAAGTTAAAGGGTCTGAAGAAAACAGAGTGTATAAGGTTAAAACCGTTAAACAGGGAAAAAATGTTCTATCCATAATTTGGTGGTGTCCAGGACATGAAGGCCGTCATATGGAATAAAATGCATATTCCATATTCAAAAAATACATCACTCACCCATTGACGTCCCTGGTGTCCTGGACAGAACATTCCTTTCCCAAAAAAGTGTTCAAATGAAAAGAAAGTCAGGTTTGTCTGGTAACTTGTGAGGGTGCGAACGGTACATCCTGTCCAGAACATCCTTTCGGAATAAAAAAAACAGATATACAGAGTCACCCAAATTTAAAAAGAGAAAAATCACGTGTCAACCTGTGGTATGAGGACACCGGATGACAGACAAATTTGTGTGTAGGAGATCCTTTTCCAATTACAAAATCTAAAGAATTACTGATTACTCCTTTGAGAGAGAGAGAGAGAGAGAAAGAGAACCTGTCCTGCAACTGACTCAATTGCAATACGTCCCCCGGGGACATGAGTGGCAGCAACTGAAACCCCCTGGTCTTGAGCAACATCGGTGATATCAGTGTGACCAACAAGACCAGCTCTCTCGTTGCATGTCCCCGACGACTGCATCACA
Organism: Platanus orientalis; assembly: GCA_025762735.1. Lineage (NCBI taxonomy): Eukaryota > Viridiplantae > Streptophyta > Magnoliopsida > Proteales > Platanaceae > Platanus > Platanus orientalis. The sequence goes on along the minus strand of JAOXJP010232345.1, from coordinate 4,378 downwards.
GCCGCCGGCCCTCCTTTCTGTGTCTTCCCCAGCACCATATTCTCAGCAGACTGCATTAAGGCAGCATCTTGAAGCCTGACGGCCTTGTCCGCCAGGTCGCCATAGACCGGAAACACGTCGCCATACTTGACCGCCTCCTGCTCAGCTTGAGGCCTCCGCGGTTGTTGCTGGCTCATCTTGACAGGTTGAATGATTCTGAACTGAGTGTTGTGGGTTTGATCAGTAGTGTCCAGAAGATAAAGCGATCAGATTTTCCTGTGGCTTTAGCTCTGCATTGACCTGATGACTCTACAACGATCAGGTGTTTATATAATATAGTATCTGACACATTACTTTTGTCGGGGTTGTGGAGGATTCGTGCTCGTCTGAGGGAGCGTACGTAACGTGAGAAACGGAGGATAGGACAGTTCGTTTGTAATACGTAGAAGTGGCAGTTTCTTGGCTTAAGAGTTGTCGTTGTGAGCAACGTCAACTTTTTATACTCTAGATCATCTACAAGTATAAACAAGCAATAAATGCATGAAATTAAAAAGATATTCTAAAATATCGGGAGCGGATCGTCTGCTGGTGAATTAGCAGGAAGCTCCTGCTGATGTAACCACACAGCGACACTTATCTGATTTTTTTGTGGTAAATCGTTTCCGGTTTTTTTCATCCTTTTCCTTACAAACAGGTGTCATGGTGTGGTTATAAACTCAGCAGGAACTTCCTGCTGATTCCCCAGGACAGGAGAGGATCCTTTCCCATATACAGAAGTCATCGGTTCGTGACCGAGTTCAAATCATCTCCAGTCTGAATGGATGGCTACCACTCCAGTCTCTTCTCACGATGTGACACAATGTCTGACAAAGGATGTATTAATAAATACACAGGTATTTATTTATTGTGTATTTACAATAATGCCCTCCTTTGACCCATGTGTATTGACTTAAACACCCTTTATCAGACCACATGTCATGCACTTATTGGTTGAGTGGTACTTGTCCATTCAGACTGGAGATGATTCTAAGTCTTCGTGACCGGTTTCGAGTACGGATCAAGTAAATCTAATAACCGTCAGATTTTAACTATTTGACTTGTAAGGAGTAGTGGGTTCGTCTTCTTTGCTTGCCACGTATACAAGTTTACCTGTACATATAGCCAGCATTACTCATTCATGAATCACTGGTCTTCATTTGCACATGAATAAATTATTCCCATAAATTCTTCTTCTCTCTTTTTTTTTTTTTTAATCTTAGTTAAGATCTATTAGATTCATTTGTAAAGTGTGAGGATATTAGCATATTTATAAGATGATGAATGATTGTATGTGTCGATACGAACCTTTGTAGGCGTGCCATTGATTGATATATGTGTTTTTGGATTTGGTCTCTTTTTTACCACCTATTTTTTCAATTGAACACTTTTTTGAACATTTTTACCCTTAACACAACATGTGTCAGCCCATAATTCATCATATACATCACGGAGACCTTTTTTATCACATAACATTGACTGGGTTATATAAGATATGTGGAATGTGTTTTTATATTATTATTATTAGCGTCAGCTCAATTTCATTTAGCATGAAACTTGAACAGTTCTATCTATGAGAAACTTTACAATTAGAAAACTATCACCTTCAAGATATACAAGGGAGTCTAGGTAATACTTTGCTTGCATGAGACCCAAATAAACTGCCATTGTTTTTATCTCTTCTAGGTTATAAGCTTGTAATTCTTTTGGTTTTCCATGAACATATGAACCTTTGTAATCTCTAACTAGAGCTGCTGCCACACAGTGAGAATCAGGTATCTAAGTCAATTAGATCCTGAATATGATTTACTCCATCCAAACTTGGACCAGCCACCTTGATAAGTACTTTAGAATTGGGGATACATGGATCATATCATACTTTGGTGGTAATATCATTCCCTATCAAACAAGATTCCTTTTTTAAAAATAAAATTCTCTACACCTCATAATGTCTGACAATGTTCTAGTTGTCATCTTTGAACATTTTTTTGTCCAAAAATTTTGGCTTCTTAAATATTTTTCTTGAAGAACTTTGACCCGTATTATATCCAAATTTTTCAGAAATCTCAAGCATAGCTTTGAGACTAAGGATTTATTAACTAACTCCATAACTCTAAAGCCTAGTCCACCTTTACTTTTTTCTTGTTGAAAGTATCTCTGGGCATTTAGATAACTATGATTTCTCCATTTTTTAAATCTACACCAAAAAAATCCCTTTGGAATGAATGTATTTTCCTGCAAATATCCTTAGGAATAATATTTATAGCTATATGATAAACTGGGATAGCTACCAGGACTGATTTTATTAAAGCTATCCGCCCCATATGTGATAGAAATTTAGCCCTCTAACTTGATCACTTGGCTTCCACCTTTTGAGTAAAAAATTGATAGCTATTCTCTTTTTTTCCCGAATCTAAGAGAAAGTATACACCAAGGTATTTATCATTTTTCTCTATTTTTTGCACTACCATCATAGAAGTAAATTCATCTATTTTCTCCTAGTTTACATTTTTGTAGAAGTTCATTGATGATTTTCAAAATTGATTTTTCGTCCCAACCACATCTTGTAATCATCAAGCATTCATTTATTTTTATTATTGGTGGTCCTGTTGGTTCTACTAAACAAGAATAAATCATTAAAAAATATCAAATGAGTGATGAATGATACATACTTATTAATTCATAGGTCTTTAAATTAATGGGTCATTTTCATCTTATATATAAGTTAGGGAAGATTTTAGCACAAATTATGATTAGATAATTTGATAGAGGATAGTCTTGTTTGATGCCCTTTGTAGGTTTAATAAAAAAAACCCTCGCTATCCATTTAGAATGACTGAGAGAGTGGTAAATGTAACACCTTTCATAATTAAGTCAACAATTGTTTGGTTGAATCCAAACCGCCTGAGAGCAACTTTGAGAAAGCTTCACTCAAACCAATCATATGCCCCAGACATATCTAATTTCAATGTGAGGGGCCCTTCTCTTCTTCTCATGTTTCTCATAGAATGAAATGATTTCCAAGCTATAATGATGTTGTATGAGATTTGTCTTCCAAGAATAAAAGCACTTTTAATTGAATAAATTACGCGATGTGATGGAGGTTTTATTCTATTTGCTAGGATTTTAGAAATCCACTTGTATATGACATTACATAAAGCAATCGACCTAAAATCCAAAGGATATTCATTTTGAGACTTCTTTATAATAAGAGTAATATTGATATGATTTATAGATCTTGCAACCCTTCCATCACGAAAGAAGTTTTGAACACACGTTACGACATCTCCATGGAGTATCTGCATTTTTAATCAAAAAAGAATAGGAATTTTGTTCGGATCTGGAGCTTTCAAATGGCTCATACAAAAAACAACTTCTTTAATTCCATCCACTGATGGTATTTTAGAAATACTCTCATTTTCTTCATCTGCCACTGGCGCATTTGACAGAATAATATCCTTGGGCATTATGTGTGGGTTTGATGAATTAAAAATACTATTGAAATAAGTGAGAAAAATCGAAGATATCTTAGCAAGATTTTCTTTTCTCTCCCCTTCGAAGGATCGGATTGTACTCATTTAATTCTTTCTCATTTTGTTCAAAGTTGTGGTATGAAAGAATCCTATAATTTTGTCTACTAGCAAGATACATGTGAATGTTATAGCCAGTATAACCCTTCATTATGTAGTAGTTCATAATATTTGAAATTTAACTTTTAGTCCTCTTGTCTTTCTGATTCTAAGTAATTCACAGATTTAATTTAAGAAGTCTCTCCCTAATTGTGTTGAGTTCCGTCTAAATGTTGCCAAAGTTCTGTGTGCTAACTTTAACTCCAAACTAGTTGTAGCTATAATTAGAGAATAGGGTTGCTCTCTAATTCAACGTTCATCATAGTGCCTACCGTCGACAATGGTGTTAATTCTTCATTTTCTAACATCAGTCAATTTCTAGGATACACATTGGGGATAGCTTTCTTCAGTGAGGTGGATCAAGACTTACCCTATTATTTCCTTGTTAATGCAACAGGTCTTCCCCTATATCAATGTGAGGATACTCTTGATTGGGGCGACTAGGACGAAAGATGATCGTAGGGTCTTAGTACAAAGTGGATCACGATTGACAAGTATGGGCGTCTTGGATGTTTACTATTCGACAAAAGCAATGGGACAATATGGGGATCACTAAATCCATATTAGCATCTCGATGTGATACCCCTAACCAACCTCTTCTTCCAGCTTTATTATTCTTTTGATCTCCCATGATCAACTCGTTTCAACTACCATAAGGAAACATGACCATCCCTATTGGAGATGTCTTTTGTCTCCTTAACCTCTTTGTTAATGGAGAGGTGTTACATTCGGGT
>JAOXJP010232344.1:0-10486 GCA_025762735.1 Platanus orientalis | reverse complement strand
TCTATGTGGTTAAGATTCTATATGGACGGTAGATAAAAATGTGTATATATTTTTATGTAGAATGTAATTTAAAGAAGCATATCAATTTTTTTTTACATCTTATGCAAAATCAAATAAAGTTTTAAAATATTAACATTCATATTTTCCTTGATTTCTAGTTGTGGTTTCATTTCTATTTCCCAATTAAAATTGAAATTGGAAAGGTGTTTTCATTGTTGCAAAAAAAATCTTTTTTGCGTCAACTTAAGTTGCTGTAAAAAAAATCACTTTTTTGCGTCAACTTAAGTTGTTGCAAAAAAATCACTTTTTTGCATCAGCTTAAGTTGCCACAAAAAAAAGTCTTTTCATGTCAATTAAAGTTGTTGTAAAAAAGTTAACTTTTTGTGTCAACTAAAGTTGCCGTAAAAAGGTTTTTTGGGTGTCAACTAAAAGTTGACGCAAAAAGATTTTAGTTGCCGCCAAAGAGCCTCCTTTTCCTCAGCAACTTGCTAAGTTGACGCAAAGACTTTTTACGTCATGACTTGCTGCATCAGGCTACGTAAACTAAAAAGTTGACTATAAAAATATTTTTCACTTCAACCTCTAAATTTTTGCATAAACTCTAGTTGACTCAAAAAGTCTTTTTTCTTGTAGTGATTCTCTATTCATTTGGGCATTTGCCTATTCGGTTGGGTTAAGAACCAAGGTCTAATCACTCTCACAACATGAAAAATATATCGTGTTAATTTTTATGTTTACTTGGTCTTTATGCATGAATTTAATTTTTTTCCAAACTCCACATGATTTGGACTATTATATTGAAAAAACTGGAGGTTCTTTTGTTTTGAGTACATGGTTCTGAAACTCGGATTAGGATATCTGATCTTTCATGGATGATCCCAATCCAGTTCGCAGATCAGTCCGATCACATGATACTAAACCAAAAATAAACAGGACAAGTTGAAGTTTCTGCATTTGAGTGCTTGGATCTAAAACTTGTATCAAGTGTTCATGGATGATACTGATACCATAAGGTCCAGATCAGACATCCTAGAGATGGACTGAATGATATAGAGTTGGATCAGATGGTCCTATGAAAAAAATTATAAAGAGGCCTCAAGGATCGGTCAATCCATAAAATCATCTTTGAGTGGAAATATATTGAAAGGATCTACTCATAGATCCTTTTCAAGGTGCATTCGGTTGTTTTATCCAACCAATGATAATTCTAGTACCTGGAGTCTCTAGATTTAGGAATTAATTAGATTAAAAATAGCATCATGCCATCTCTAAGTGCACTTTCATCCCTTAAGGCTCTGTTTCTAAGGGACAATAAGTTAGAAGGATTAACTCATTTTCAACGTACAATTAGTTGTTTTATCCAACCGTTGATATTTTCTAGTTACCTTTTATTTATTTATCTATTTTTGTGCAGGATTGGCTGCTTTGAGTAAACTGGAGGTTCTAAGATTAAGCTATAATAGATTATATAATAGTATGCTGCCATCTCTAAGAGCAATCTCATCTCTTAAGACTTTGAATCTAAGTGACAATATGTTTGACGGATCAACTCATTTTCAAGTTACATTTAGTTGTTAATTTTATCCAACCGATGTCATTTTCTAGTTAGCTTTTAGCTCTCATTCAAATGTTTTCTTAGTCACTTATATATATATATTTGTGTAGGATTGACTGCTTTAAGGAACTTGGAGGATCTACATTTAAGCTATAATAGTTTAAATAATAGCATCTTGCCATCTCTAAGTGCACTGTCATCCCTTAAGAATTTGACTCTAAGGGGAAATTTATTAAAAGGATCGATTCATTTTTAAGGTACATCTAGTTGTTTTATACAACCAATGATATTTTCTATTTAGGGTTTAACTCCTGTTCAAATGTTTTCTTAGTCACACTTAGCCCTATTACAGGGTCCAAAGGAGTCATTGTTTTGAAATTCAATAAAATTCACATCAATAAAGTTCGGAGGATTCATTTTTCTCTCGATAAATTTGGAGCATTCACTTGGTTTTAATAATCGGAACAATACTATAATGAGTAGAGTAAAGTTAGGCATATGGTTGTCACGATTCAAGCATATCACATTTTTCACTTAGATTTAATCATTTTGATGGTAAATAGTCAAATCAAATATATGCATTCGCTTAGATTCGATGTTAGTATATGATTCAATAATCATAAGGTCGGATTCACACTAATTCTCTAAAATTCACATAAAATCAATTATTCGAAACTTACTATGAGATTCAATGATTCATATGATACGTAATAATTAATCATAGAGTTCAATATAGTCAATGAGTTCAATGAGGTTTTAAAAAAATTTTAAAAATTCAAGAGCTTTCCAATGGTTCTATGTATAGAGATCAAACCAAACATCACATATAGAGCTCCAACCAAAGAGCAAAGTAAGATTACCTACTAAATTGATCATCAATAGAATAGGTCATGAAGGATTCATAATTTCACAGATTTTTCAAAGGATTCACATGAGAATAGTCAAAATTCACATGATCTAATGATTCATCGAAGGAAATCTATCCATACAATGGCTATGAACAATAATACGCACCAAATACGCTAAGTATAGTGAGCATAATTACTTATTATCTAAATTCCCTTCATCATATTTCACTTGATCCACTTGCTTCATCCCTAATCTCTACAAATTTTACATAATTCATATAAGAAAACTCTATAGATCATGAATCTAATGTCAAAACCTTAAATTCTAACTCATCAAGCCTAGATCTAAGTGGAATGGAACTTTCCTTGCTTGAATGAGTTGCTTCCCTCTCTCTCCTTTTAATTCTTCATCTCTTATATTTTTTTTCTTATCTCAGGTACTTCTAATCTAATTAGATGTAAAAGAGAGCTAAATTCACGTCATATATGAAAGTACCCTTTCTAGAGAGATCCTTTTTGAAATGGGAGAAAATTTCATTTTATATTATTATTTTTTTATGGGAAATCACGACTGCTCATCACGACGCGCAATCGCTCGGGCCTATTCCCTGCTATCGCTTGCGTAATAACTTGAGTGTTCATGTGGTGAAGTTCTTGCAGAGTCAAAAATGTTAAGTTTCTAGAATTATCCTTGATTGCTCGTGACTAACTTTAAGTGCTAGAGATGCCCTACCGCGAGTACTTGTGTGGAGGCGTAATCGCTTGGGGTGCCCAGCAATTGGGTACTGGGTTTTCCTCAGTTTCCAAGAGGGTCTCCATGTTATTCTATATTCTATATGAAAACTAATATGCGATTTTGTAAACAAGTGTTTATTTCATATAAGTAATAGACTTGAAATAAAATGAATGGAGTGACTAACTTGACTGAATGATTGAAAATCAGAAGCTTTAATTTGATCAAGGCTAGTGTTTAACACTATGTTCTTAAGATAGATTTTGTCCCTCGTAGTGGCCCTTACAATCTTCTCAGATGTCTGCCTCATAGGATAAAATGATCTACTACACACAAAAGAAGCATTGCAATTGTGTACCTAGCAAACCAAACTGTATTGTCTCTCTCTCTCTCTCTCTCTCTCTCTCTCTCTTACACAGATTCGACTCTATAATACTTATGCTTAATTCAAATTTCAGATGTATGAAATGAAGGAGGGACAAAATATTTATAGACTATTCATGTTTGTTCGAAATAGGCATAGAGACACAACTTATGATATTTGAATAGACACGAAAGCAAAATGATGCAATTGAGTAGCCATCTTCATGTTTGTTTGAAACAGACAAGGGGTTCAAATGAGTGATTTAATAGTCACATTCATGATTGTTCGGTCTGGAACAGTCATGAGGGTAAAAGGGTAAAACATGATAAGAATAGTTACGCTCCCACAGGTTAACCATTTTTTGGAGAAATAAAAATAAATAAAAATATTTTATTTTTCTTAATCGGTATGGCGTGTGCATGTGTGTTTATTGCATTTGACCCATATTAGCTAAGTCATCCCCCTTCCACAAATTGTGGTGCCCCTTGGGGCCCAAGTTTATATCTAAGGCTATTGTATATAAACCTCCAAACTTTTTTGGGCTAACCAATGTGGGATTATTCAAGTTTTATACCCTGGTTAACTGGGCACCTTTGAAGACAATTTCTCATTCACCCATTAATGGTTTTGAGCAACCAACCATACACCATTATTGTTAAGGCGAATACAAACCCAAGTAGACCCACCTCAAAAGTCTTGCGGATTCCACTTTTATTTTGGATTAAAGATACCCAAATAGACATATTTGAAATCTGGGTACAGTCAAAACCAGTTCCAACACTCCAAGCTTCTAATGAATTACTTGGATATGCACACCAGGTCTCTAAGGTCTTCGGGTCAGCTCAATGTAACACATAAACCAAATTACTATGTCTAAATTATGTAATACATGTGTGAGATGTTATAGAGACCCTCCTTCTTCTTTCATGTTCCTTCTATGTTTAAGGGTTTATTTGCTCTTCTCCTGGATAAAGAAAGGGAAAACATGATTTCTGGGATAAAATCAAATAATTTTGCCCCACCATATCTCACCAATTGTTTGATGACAACTGTTACAGTTAATATCAAGAAGATTGAGGAAATTAAGGACTAACTGAGGGTTTACAACAAAGTGTTGCGTCAAATCATTAATCAGGAGAAATCTAAAATTATCATTAGTTCTAACATGCTTAGATCTTATAGAATAATTATCGAAAGTTATCTTGGTACCAAACAAGATAGAGATCTAGAAGAATATTTAGGTCTCCCCTCTTCTATTAGTAATGATAGCATTTCCCTCTTCTCTTATATTGAAGATAAATCCAAACTCTAGGTTCAAGGTTGGAAATGTAAACTCTTATCCCAAGATAAAAATGAGGTCTTTCTCAAATATCAACAATCCCCTCCTATTTCATGTCTTAATTCCTTATCTCAAAAACAATATGCAAATCAATTAATATAGAATAAAGGAAATTTTGGTGGGGAAATGGGGACAAGGATAAACAAATCAATAGGATCAGCTAGGAGAAAATGTAGAAAATCTAAAGAGACGGAGGTCTTGGAATTAGAGACTCCAAATTTTCAATATTTATTTTATGTAAGCATGAAGAATTCTCCAAAATCTTAAGGCTCTTTGGATAAAGCTGCTCAAGTCCCTTTATTTTTCAAAAATCTCTTTCTTAGCTATTAAGCTCAATAATAACAATTCATGGGCTTGGAAAAGTATTTTGAAAGTCTACCTTCTAACAAATGGTCTTTTTTGGAGTTTGGGAAATAGACATGATGTCAATGTTTAGAAGGACCCATGGGAACCCCTCTATCCCAAATTATCAAATCTCCTCTGCTTCTTAAAAAGTTAATCAAATGATTTATCCCCAAACAAAAACTTGGAACCTATAAAAAATTAGTAAATCTCATGTCCCAAGACGATTATAGCAAATCCTTCAAATCTCTATTCCCTCTACAGAGTCCAAAGATAGGATGATTTAAGTTTTGGATAAGAAAGGAAACTTCACTATTAAATCTACATATCCGGATTCTATGTCTCATCCAAATCTAAATCACCATCCTGCTAACCTGAATCTTCAACCACAGATATCTTTCCCATGGAGTAAAACTTGGGTGCTTGCTGTTTGCACAAAGGTAAAATACATCCTTTGATATGCTTATAAAGAAGCCTTACCAGTTAAAGAAATTATTATAAGATCTTATAATAAATGCCTTACCTATTAAAGAAAGCATTATAAGAAGAACATCTTTGTGGATCTCACGTGCCCTTTATGTAAAGAGGCAAGTGAACCACCATGCATTATCTAGTGAAGTTTAAGTCAGTAGCCCTGTCTGATTCGCCTCTCCCGTATCACTCAAAACTTTAAATGAAAATAATTTGACTTTTGCTAAATGGATTGAGTATTGGTGTAAGTGAAAAATCTTGCAAAGCTTGAAATTTATGATATTTTGAATGTAATAGCAATTTTTTCTTAGAACATTTGGAAAAATAGAAATATTACTATCTTTGATAAGGTTGAGTTTAATTTCTTTATGCATGTTCTTCCTCTTTTAGGATGCTTGATGAAGCACACAAACAAAATAAATTCTTTTTATGTCGGATGAGGCAAACATCAATAATAAAGGGAACCCACTTGACAAATGGATGGTTGAAACACACTATCAGGCTTTTTGTGAATCATCTAACCATGCTGGTATGGGGGTCATTGGACATTATGATAGGAGCAATTGCCTTTTAGCAAAGGCTGATGTGACCAGAGCTTCAACCTCTACTGTTGTTGATTGTGTGGCTATACGGTTAGTGCTTTCTACAGCCTACTTCTTGGGGCTAAAGGTGATGGTTTAGGAAGGTGACTCTTTGGAAGTCATATTCATTCAATCATATCATTCTTTGAATCTTCCTTGGATCATTTATGGATTGATACAGGATTATAGTACCTTGATGAAATTTTTTGACAAGATGTATATTCATGTCAATTGTACATGTAATAGAGTTGCTCGTCTGCTTGCAAAACACGGTCCTCATGTTGGTGGTTTGCTTTAGTGGGTCAGTTCTCCTCCATGTTGGCTGGAGAATGCTCTAACAGATGCCATACCTTCTTTCGGTAAGGATCTTGTTTGGCCTCTTTATAGCCTGGTAGGATCTGGCCTAACAGGTTGACACATCACCAAAAAAAGGAGGTCAGACAGTGTCCAAACCGACCTTCATTGAATGTTGGTCTGGATTAATATATGAAATCTTTGTTAGGAAATAAAACCACTTACAGTGCCATTGGGACCTTGACAAATTTTCACTGCTAGAACAACCATTATGAACATTGTTAATTTTCATTTTTTTATCTTTTAATATTTGATTACTAAAATATGAAATTTTATATCCAACCGTAGTTGGGATTTGGTGTCCCCTCCTAAAGTGCCCACTCCTTGATGTAACGTTAGAGGCACCGAATCCCAGCCGGTCTAGATGAGACTATTACATTGACTCCGACTATGAGCCAACGCCTAAAGTAACGTGAATAATGGGGTCTAATATCAAGTGCGACCCCCCTTGATGGGACACTCAGGAGGGGGAATCAAAAACCTCCAAAAAGTGAATTGATTCTGCCTCCCGAGTGTCCCATCAGGGGGGTGGTGCATACGATTTCATCCCGAATAATGGGGTTCAAAGGTGCTGTAGAAGTTTATTATATTAACAAAAAGGTGCTGTACAAGATTTTTTCGTAAAGTAATTTTAATCTTAAGTTGCGCATTTTCAAAAGGATAAGGATGTGGCATTGCAAATGGGTCAGGGCTGTCTCCATTTGAATACAGTCGTGAATTGACAAATTCCTGATTTCTCTACCTGTTCCACTGATCTAGGGGTGGCAATTCATGTTGGAGGGTAGGTTTCGTGTCGTATCAAGATAAGGGTATACGATTATATGTCTCAATCCGAACCTGACCCATTTATTAATAGTGCCAACGCAGGTTGACCCCTAGCTTGTTTATTTCGTATCGGATTTGTGAGTTATGTGGTAATTTGTGATGACAAGTAGATTCGTGTCGTGTCAAGATATGGATATACAATTACATGAGTCAACCCAATCAATTTATTAAACGTATCAAAATAGATCAACTTGTATAGACCCAAAATATGTTTACCGTCAACCCTAACTTGCTTGTTTCGTGTTAGATTCATAGGTCATGTCAAACATTGCTACCCTTGCACCAACCTGCAAGCCTCCTTAAAAGTCATGTAAACTTTTTTTTTCCTTTTTTCCTATTTTTTAATGAAAAAAGTTAAAAAAAAAAAATAAACAGTTGGTAAACTTCTTTTTCTTTTATTTTTCATAAAGAAAAAGTTGTGTGAACTAGAAGACCAAAGATTAAGGGAAGGTGGTTGGAACTTATGTGGCTATTTACCAACAGGATCCTCTCCTTTCCACACTCAATCTTGTGGCTTTAGGGGATGTATACATATCGAAAATAAAAAATAAATAATAAAAAAAAACCTGATTCCTACTTTTTTGGGATGTGTACGTCTGGTGAAGCCACAACTTCCTTCAATACTTCGTTATCATCCTGGGACGTTAAAGAGAGTGATTGTTGTGGCTGGGAAGGAGTTGTGTGTAGCAACACCACAGGAAGAGTGATCCAACTTTCTCTTCGTGGAATAACGGAGTATACTGTGGATTCAAGATATCGTTATCTAAACGCCTCTTTATTTCTTCCCTTTGAAGAACTGACAAGTCTCGACTTATCTTCCAATTAGCTAAAGGGTTGGGTTGAGAACGAAGGTCAACATCATTCTCAATATGCAAAAAATGTTTCATGTTGTTTAATTTCTTATGTTTATTTAATTTTATGTTTGAACATTAATGGCGCAAGGAGAAGGAGTCCCTCTTGTGCCCACCAGATGGTCCACACCTGGCCCAGGTCTTTGATTTAGACGTCCCTGCACATACTATGAATAGCGCATTGAGAAGTAGCCCTTGCACACACTAGGAGACACAAGGTCAAGGAGTTAAGGCCGACGACTCACTGGTTTTTAACTCTCTGACAATCAAGTCAGGAAGATCAAGGGAATTGTAAAATGGAGCTTATCACTATTGGGACTTTCTTTTTTTTTGGTGAATTTTCATACCTGAACAAGGAGCCAAACCCCCTATTTATAGACTCTGACCAGGGGCATTCGTGGCGAAGACCACGTGTCATCTTCTGTAGCCATCCCTGCACGTTGATAGCCCCATACTCCTGTGTGTTGCTACCCCATGTTTCTGCTCATAACTGCCCCCATGCTTTTGTATGTTGTTACCCCCCATGCTCATTGTCATGTCTTCCTTCTAGCGTATCTGTCCCTTTCTCAGAACCGTCAGATCTGTTGCAGGGATTAGGTGATTCGTACCGCAGCTTATGGATTGGTTCTTAGGTGTCGCTCTGTTTGTTGGGACTTTGTCAGGGACCGAGATCCTCCCGAGGCCTTGAGCAGTTTTTTGGTGTTGAGTACTACAGGTCAGGGTCGGGATCTCAATTGCTCGAGTAGACATAGGAAGGTTTAGGTCAAGGGTCGGGATCCCGGCTTATGACGTTCGGGGGTCCGGGGTCTAGAATCTTTTTGGCCCACCGGGTCTCGTCTTACTAGTCGAGGTTCTCATGGGTTGTGTCTTCTCCCTTATCAAACATGATCTTTATACTTGAATTGATATTTTTAAGACTCCAGGTTCTGAAAGATTTTTTAGATTAAGAAAGCTAGAGGTCCTAGATTTGAGTTGGCATGAGTTCAATAATAGCGTAATCCTGTCACTCACCGTTCTCTCATCCCTTAGGACTTTGTCTCTAATGGAAAATAGATTGGAAGGATCAATTCATATTGAATGCACATTCAATTGTTTTACCAAACCAATGATATTTTCTAGTTAACTTTTAGCTCCCATTCAAATGTTTTCATAGTCTCTTTTTATTTATTAGTTAATAGTTATTTATTTATCTATTTGGTGCAGGGTTGATTGTTTTGAGAAACTTGGAGTTTCTAGATTTAAGCTACAATACAATAAATAATAGCATCCTACCCTCTCTAAGTGCATTCTCATCCCCTAAGACTTTGCACCTAAGTGACAATAGGTTACATGGATCAATTCATTTTCAAGGTATATTTCATTGTTTTATCCAACCAATTGTATTTTTTTTAGTTAGCTTTTAGCTTCCATTCCAATGTTATCTTAGTTTCTTTATTTATTTCTCTACTTGTATTTCATTTATTTAGTTAATGATTGGTAAGATTGGCTACTTTGATGTTCGAGATTTAAGCTTTAACAATTAAAACCTTAGTACTCTGTCTCTTGGGGACAACCTGCAAGGATCAAATCATCTCCAAGGTCTGAGTTTGGATCCCCTACCGAAGTTCCAGTAGGGACTTCCCCTATTCCATGAATTAGGATGGGAAGGTGCATTTTGGACATCAAACCTGGATGAAGAGGGTGCTTTAGTAATTAAGAAACTCTATTTCATAACCAAACGTCCTCAAGTATGCTTTTGCACCCGAAGATTGATCCAGGAAATCCCTACCGAAGCTTCAATGGATGTCTGGATGATCAGAACACCTGGAATTGAGATAATTGGGCGTTGTCCTGGAATGGCCCCATTTTCTACAAGGTAGGCTGTAGATCCCTTGCAAAAACCATTGGATTGGAATCTTTTATCTCAACAAGATAAATTTTCCAATCCAACAGTTTTTGCATAGGCTCAAAACAACCGTGGCTTTAGACTATAGGCTATTCCACCTGTTCCCAACCCCAAAAAATAAACAAAGAAATATTGATACATGTACCATATAACAAAAATTTTCACCGGAGAATGATTGTTTATGTTGACACAGACTTTTATAAGCGTGCCGTTGATTGACACATGATGGGTTTTTGAATTTGGTATCTCTTTTTGAACACCTACTTTTTCATCTGAACACTTTTTTGGACGTTTTAACCCCAAACACACCACATGTCAGTTTATCATTCACCATACAC
>JAOXJP010232343.1:0-10486 GCA_025762735.1 Platanus orientalis | reverse complement strand
GCCCTAGTATTAGATCGAAATAACGTATTTTCAGGATTCATGTTAAATGGTTTGAGTAAGTTTTTAAGGCCGGCTCTCAACCTGACGCCACCCTCCTCGTTTATCCGGGCTTGGGACCGACAATGTCTGAAGATACAAACATTGGCGGAGTTTAAAAAAAAAAAAAAGGAGAGTTAATATTGCTTGTTTACAAGAGTGGCACAAAAGGTGTCGAAGTGGGTGATGAGCCAAACAATAGAAAACCAGACCTAGAGAGGCCATGACATAAGGAATAGGGGAACACAGCAACAACATGCCTCAGACAAAGAGGCTGACGAACAAAAAAGTGTAGTTATGAGCCTGATGGCAAATATGTGGGAGAAAACTCAACATAGCAATGTCAAAACTGAACCAAATCACACCAAACCAGTTGCAATTAATCACAAATATTCATAGGGACTAAAAAGAATAGGATTATTGAGCACAAACATCACAAATTCATAGATTGAAGCACTGGAATCAGATATGAGAAAAATCGACGAAAGTACAAAAACAAGAAAGAAAAATACAAAAAGTCTTCAAATCGTTATGAGAATAGCACCATAAATCAAGAACTATCAAGATCGAGAAGTCTCAACAGTGACGTACTAAGTCCATACGGATGCGTATGACCTGCTGACATCAGCAGCGTAGATACAGTCGCCGGAGATGAGTTAGCTGGCCCCGGAGGTTGGTGTAGGCTTTGATACCAAGTGGATTTTAGTGCTTAGGTTATAGAAATTTGTTAGGGTTTATAGGAAGAAGAGGGAAGAAGGAAGAAGGAAAGAAAGAGAAGGGGGAAATCGTATGAGGGAAGCAAATCTACTCCCTCCATACGTATGATGCTTTTTATTCCAAAAGGATTACAATACAAAAGGGGTATATTTACAAGTATGTCATCATATGACCAAATACAAGTATACCTTTATATATTGTACCCCCATATACACCAACTGTAAGGTATACCATTCAAATACGGTATACCACATGTATAAAGTAAATATAAAATCAACAATAGAGAGAGGAATAACTCTTCTACATTCCCAATTCCAATTCTTTTCTCCTTCTTTCTTTCCATCAAGCACAAAACCCTAGATCTATAACCACCAAATCTTTGTTTCAACTTGGTATTAGAACCTAGGGAACTAGGGGAATTTAAAATTCAAACACATCATCGCTGATGTCAGCAAACTGTACTGCTAACATCAGTACGGATTGCTACAGTGGTCAAAGGGGAAAAATCCTAGATCTTGGTCAAGCATGAAATAAGGTAATTTTTGAGCATTTTTTTAAAAATGACCCAGGAAGCATGTTCTAATGAGGATTTTTAGGAAAAAATTAGAAAAATACAGCTCTCGTTGTTCCCTAATGTAAGACACTATAGTTGTCACGCCCTGAGACCCGCATGTGGAAATCGGAGTATTATATAGGAAACACACGTGTGCGGTGTCACGTGTCTCGGAGTGTGACATTATTCTTTTCTTACGGAATGAGTTCTTACTTAACTTGTTACCTAATTGCAGCGTATATTTGTTTTTTCATCTCTTTTATCCCAATTACTTAACCTCAATTGTCAACACATTGTAGCGGAAGCATAACCATAAAGTAATATCCATTCAACAATTGCAGCGAAAAATATAACTAACATCCATACCAAACTATATTCTCCAAAATAAGCAATATCATCATATGGGGCCACTAAATAGGCCAACAACCAAACAGTCTCCAATGAAACTATAACAGTTCTTATAAGTCATAACTCAATAATCCCTGTGTCATACATAAAGTGTGTTAGAAATAAAATGAATAGAAAGAAAGTAGATAAAATGGTCCTCCCATCCCCACGAATCATCTCTAATAACTGAACCTGCTAAAAACCTCGTGTTATAAAGTGCCATCTAAAAGGAGCTTAAAGACATGGGTAAGCTATAAAGCTCATGAGAGAACATACATAATGTCTCACGGAATAAATCGAATGTCACGAGTACGGAGCGATACCAAATCAAAATAGATGAATATATAACGGTCGAACTAACTACAATAATGACGAAAATCTAATAAGGGTGCATATGTAATATGCCAAATCATCAAGAGTCTATAATTAAAATCAATAAAGTGTTGCTTATAAAGAAAGTGCACCATGTAATGTAAACGCTTATTTCAAAACACTCATAAATAAATAGGCCTTGACACCTCTCAAATAAGCTGCCTTAGCTAATAGATATCAAAACTAATGCATGCTCATGGAAGTCTAATGTCACTCTTAACTCAAGTAACCCACAAAAGGTTTCCAACAAAACACACGTCGGATCAAAACAACTCAACCCATGTAGGGTTCCTAAACCAAATCTTGTCAAAACATCTCGTAACAAATCTAATAGATTAGTCCATATAGGGCCTCTAACAAAATCGAAATCATATAACCCATGTAGGGTCTCTAACAAAACAGAAATCCTAAACAAAACTGGTGGGTATCTAGTGCCGTCTTTACCTATTGATGTGACTCGATGATTGGGTACTTGAAATAAGTCATAATATCGTCTTCACATATTGATGTGACTCAATGGTGGGGTACCTAAAATGGGTCATAAAATTGTCTTCACCTATTAATGTAATCCAGTGATTGGATACCTGAAATGGGTCATAAAACCGTCTTCACCTATTAATGTGTCCCGATGATTGGGTACCTAAAATGGGTCATAAGACCGTCCTCACCTATTAATGACTTGGTAATTGGGTACCTAAATGGGTCATAGGACCATCTTCACCTATTAATGTGACCCGGTGATTAAGTACCTAAACTGGGTCATAAGACCGTCTTCACCTATTAATGTAACTCGATGATTGAGTACCTGAACAAATTCTCGAAAATCAGAACGGTGTTTAAAATCCATATATATATATGAAGAGTAATATGTACAAAAAAGAGATGTTCGTGCAACAAAATTCATTTGTGAAACCATGTAAAACTCCTGTTTAAAACCAAACAAAAAACTATAGCTCCTACTCACACTAAAACCCAATGATCGGAATTCTTCTTCAAACTCTCCTAACCAACAATAGCATAAAAGTCTCAACTAAGTCATGTAGATGCAATGATACTAATGTGGAGCTCATCAAATCAAGTGTACGTAGACATAATCAAGTAGAGAACACAATAATAGCATCAAGGAAAAACTAGCTTATGAGATAGCATAAGCAACAAAGCTTGAAACCAATTAAAGTAAGTAAAGATTACCAAACTAGCAACGATGATATGAAAAAGAATCCCAACTATGGGGAAATCAAGACAACGTCAAGTATATGAAGTAGGTATCATTTTCCCCTTTTAATTCTACAAGGATTCAACCTTCTTACATTTAATCATAAAGAGAAGCTTAAGATTTCAATGAATTCATGATAGTAGCAAAGTATAAGAATTAAATTTCAACTAATACATAACAAATCGGAATAGATATACATTCCCAAGTAAAATCTAGAATTTTATGTAATCAAGTTTCTTACCAAGGTATAATAGAAATTAATCACTTTACGAAATAGTTGAAATCATCAAACTCACAAAGATTTAGCAAGAAGTAAAGAAAATTTATCATCTCACCTAAAATGGCAACCACAAATGAAGGAAAGTGCAGAAAAATAGACCAATCAACTTGAAAACTCACTAATCCTCCATGGATTTAGTACTTGGATGAAGGGAAAGTTACCAAACTTCCACCACAAGGCAACCAAAATGAAGAGAAACTGAAATTTCATCCAAACTAAGGATTTCTAATTAATAGAATGATAAGAATTCAAAAGAATTGTATATCATGTGTGAAAACTCAGAAAAATCTCATAGATCTAGTGATAAAGTGATGTGAACTCACCAAAACTTCATAGATTAACAATCGAGTGATGAAGAAACCAAAACACCAACCAAATAAATGAATAACCATGAAGAAATAGTAGGAGAAACAAAAGAGTAGCACACTATGTATGAACACTCACATAATCTCATGGATTTGCAAATCAAGTGATAAAATCTTGCAAAGTTTAAAAGACTTCACCATCAAGTGATATAGAAATCAAAATACTAATCAAAACAAGGGATAATCATGAAGAAATTTGTAGGAGAACAAAGGAGTAGAACACCAACTATGTAAACTCACTATCTTAGCCTTTCACTTTGTCTATGTTCTAAGGTCCTCTAACACCTCCTTCCCTTTTGCCCTATTCTCTATAAAATGATGTGGATATAACATAAATCAAGTAGAACAAAAAGATTCAAGAAGAAAACTACTCATTCTAGCATGATTTTCAAAGTTGAAAGTGGAAATTATCCAATTGGAGAACTCTCACACTTAGCTCCCAAATCCTCTAAACCTCTCTAACTTTTTCCCTTTTGCTATAAACGAGGCCATTAGGGTTTCTTTATCTTATTTATAGGGTTTTGGGTTGAGTTGGGCGGATCCCGCACTCCCCAAAATGAAAAAAAAAAAATTTGATTTGAGTTGGGTCATTTCGGATTGATCCGATGGGTATCGGATTAATCCTCCCAATAGTCGGATCGATCCACATGGGTGCTGGATCGATCCGGCATGTTTCGGGAAAAAAATTGTAAAACTCAGCAGGTCTATATCAATCCGGATAGTTGCGGATCAATCCGCTAAATGCGGATCCATCTGGCATAGGTCGGATCCATCCAGATGCCTTTTTTCCAGGTTTGACCCCTTCGCACTAAAATGGTCATAATTTTCTTTAAAAAAACTTTTTTTTGCAAACCACTAGTTGGGTTAGAAACTAGACTTTAAGATCTTTTCAGGAATATATGGATTGAACCATAATTCACTCGGGATTTGTGTTAGCAGGCCAGGGAAGTTACCCCAAATCTGTGGATCTGTTAACATAAACACCTTATGGGAGAATTGGCATAACTTCTTCTAAGAAACTCGAAATTACACACCATTTAATGCCTTGGAAAGTAAACTCATAGATCTTTCCAAATATGTATGGTTTACCCCCAATTTATATTGGAATTGGTACAGGTTTGCCTACAAAGTTACCCTAAATATGCACTTGGAACAACTTTAAGACTTGATAAGTTTAAGGTCGAACTTAGGTTCTACACTTCAAGCTTGGTCCAAAGGGTTCTTAAACCACTCTACAATATATCTAAATGTGTTAAATTATAATTTTACCCTTATTATGTTAAATTACCTTTTTACCCTTTGAGTGTAATGTGGGGTGTTACATACACCATGTTTCAACTCATATACGTCCATTATATTTCCAACTTTAGAGTAGGTCTAAACTACAGAATCCCAAATTAGTTTTGTTGTCTTGAGAAAGAAGTAGTGACTAATAATTTCAGGCTTCATGGAATGAAGAAGCCATGACATGATTGCAGCATTATAAGTCTTCCACTTACGGTATTTCAGATCCGTAATACTCAGAATAGTCATATCTTCAAGAATATATTCCTCTTTGTCTTTTCCACTAATGTAAAAGAGAGCCGACTAAGACCAAGCCCAATAATTCGTAACATCTTTTTTTTTATGAAGGTAAAAGAATTTCATTAAAAAGCGGGAAGAGAAAAAGCAAGTTCACTTAGGAGGTGATTCGTACCATCAAACTTGACAGCTGTAATTTGAACATTAGGAACCTCAACAAGGTTGCTGCCCAAACTAGTATAAGCATTCCCAAAAGGATGGGAAGTCTCACTCACTTCAAACATGATGATATACAATAACCAACAAAGAAAAAAAAACACAACGGACAAGCACCATCCCACGAAATCAATAACACACCAAGTTACACCGCCCATTTCACCATACCCCACAATCCACAAGGCTCCACAACCTCTGATCTACATGAATCCATAAGCCAACAGGCTTTCACACGATTTACGATAAGCATAACGACCCTCGTAAACATCAATAGGCCCTAGAAACACCAACCAAAGCCACCAATATTCTCAAATACCCAAAGCACAACCAAGCAACAATAACTGATTTTTTAAGCCAAAAAAAATCGACAAAAGGGTCCAAAAATAAGGCCAAATAATAACACTGTAGGAGAAAAAAAAATCTACACCAGCACTTTGATACTCATCCAAAATCATGCCCAACAAAAAACCAAAAATTCTCCACTTAGAAACGATCCATCCACTACCAAAAAACCTCTACAAAAAAATCCCAAATCAGATCGATCATTTTCCTCAAATCTGAGCTTTTCAATTTTTTTCAAAAAATCCTTCGAAAAATATGCCTCTAGTCATTAAAAAAAAATCTGAAAAAATACTTACAATTAATGATAAATCATCCTCCATTAAACCCTAAAATTTTGGGGGGTTGTACAATTGTACGGCCCTATTGACGTAAACCCTAGTTTTTACTTTGATTCATCATGCTTCAAGCTAGGATCAGTCCCTGGTTAGCTCTAATACCAACTTGATTTATTGAAGATGCTTGAATGGAGATTAGGGTTAATAGAAAGAAAGAAGAGAAGAGGAGAAGAAAAGGACAGAGAGATGAGTGAATCATGTGAGTTAGGTCATTCTCCACAGCAAAAATAATATTATATTGTTTTTATGAATAATAATATTTATATTATTGTAATATGGTATACAGTATAAAATAGATATATGGTATATATACAAAAGACATCCATTGACTAAAATACCCTTGTACTTAGATACATCCAATATACCATAATTCTACAATTGCTCCATCAACCATATTCTTTACTAAGTCAATATATTTGCTTGGGACCCCTTTCTTTTTCAAAACCCGCCAAATGATCTCTCTTGGTACTTTATCATATGCCTTCTCTAAGTCAATAAAGACTATGTGAAGATTTTCCTTCTCTCAATACTTTTCCATTAATCACCTAAACACGAAAATAGCTTTAGTCATTGATCTCCTAGGCATAAATCCAAATTGGTTCTTTGACACTCTAGTTTCACGTCTTAAATGATGCTCAATCACTCTCTCCCATAGTTTCATTGCATGGCTCATAAACTTGATCCCACAATAATTAATGCAACTTTTTCTCTGCTCATCTAGCATTTTTTTAGTTTTAATGATCTTGTTAAATAGCTTAGTTAACCATGATAAGTTATCATTTTCCATACATTGTTGAACTTCAATTAAGATACCATATGGTCCTAATGTTGATAGTAAATTAACCAACTCTCCTAAAACCTTAAGGTGTTAGGAGATACACAAATTAATATACTTCAACAACCCCCCTCAAGAGGAACACTATTCTCTCTTGGGAACACACTTGGGGAGCTAGACACGGATCCACACAACGTGTACACACACACACACACAACACTACATCCGGGAAAATACTTCCACCAGGATTCAAACTCACGACCAAACCTTCTCTGATACCATGTTGACAGTAAATTAACCAACTCTCCTAAAACCTTAGGTGTTAGGAGATACACAAATTAATATACTTCAACACCTAATGCCTTCCATGTCTTCATCTTTCTCAAAGCCTCTTTAACTTCAAACACTTTAATCCTACAAAGATATCTATGACCTCTAATCTCCTCAACATTACCAATTCCTCCTAAACCGACATTCTCTACATTATCATCATTTAATAAAAATGCTAAAATAGCTCATCCATCTATCTTTAACTTCCTCATCTTTCACAAAGACTCTTTGATCTTTACTTTTAATGCATCTAACATGATCTAGGTCTCTACATTCCCTATCCCATGTTATAATAAGTTTGTATACACCCATCTCACCGAGTAGTTAGGAAAAGGCTTCATTAGTTAAGTTAACAACCATGGCACTAAGGTAGTTTTACCACCATGTAGTTAGGATGGGTTGAATTAAGAGCCAAGGGAACTAAGGTAGTTTTACCTCGTGCACTACTTTTACACTAGTAAAACAGCTCTACAAAGATTTATCTAGTAACTCTCAAACTTACATTGTCTCGTCTAATTCTTCAGATAAGGCCTTTTCATTTTCTTTTTTTGACGATCAAGTTTTTCCCTTTTTTCACTTTCTTGAGCCATTAGCTTGTTACCCTATCTAAGAAAAAAATAGAATCAATGTACTAAAACATATTTCCATTCATCCTTTGACCACCATAGCATGCACCTATTTATGAGACTATGCCCAATAACAAGTACATGTTTTGCCATTTCAAAGTTGTCTTTTGGTGGTCTAGTCTTTCCAACTTAGATGAAGAAATGTTAACACTTTTTTTTTTTGGATAATTAAGAAATGTTTAACACTTTGTTGAGCAAAGATTACCTTTCTTTTTATTATTTTATTTTCATTTTCTCCAAAGGCATGTTGTGGTATAATAAATACAAACAGATTAATTGCCCGACTTTTAGAATAGTACCCTGTTGGTTATTGTTCCCAACTTCAAAGAAATAGATGTTAAAAATTAAGCTACGGAGAGATTAATATTTTTTGTCGTCTGTCAAGGGAATGCAATCCTTTCATCTTAAATGATACTCGGGATCATATTACATTTGCATCAATCAATGGGGTCAATGCTTCTCTTTTCCATTTGTGAGAACCACCTCCCTTGAGTCTTTTTTTTTTTTTCCTCTCCATTTTATTTTTGAGAGATGTAAATAAAACTGTTCAATAATTGGGAGAAGCAGAAATACAAAAAGTGTTCTTGAAACTGGTATATATGATGTACCGGTCAAAAATATGTAATGTGTTTCTCCTCGATAAAAAATAAGAAGCAAACAAATAAAAGAAGTCTTAGGAGTGTCATCAGGGCAAATCAATGAAACATTCAAACCCAATGATCAACAGTATCACAGATTGGCATTGCAAAAATCATAAATCCATAACATGAGAAGGTAAGCAAAGGAAAAAATAATGAATCTGCATTTTGGTTTAGATCAACCAATGTATTTTGAAATTAAGTATACTCCCACAGAGATGAAAAGCTACTATAACAAATTATTTCACTTGCCTGAGCATGGGAATTAAGAAAAAGTTCATCATCTTCTCGACAAAATGCTCCAATAGCTCGCACATCAACAAAGTTCCCAGAGTCCCGAATTTGAAGAATGTGTATTGTTTGATACCGAAGGGACACAATAGCCAGTAGATCATCATACAAGAAAACACCCATGCCAGGGCCCAACATGCTAGGGACCAAATGCACAAAATCATTGCAGAAAACCTTTTCATCCAATATAACACCATCTTCCAATCTAATTGTTACAGAGGAAATCAAAAAAGAAAATAGTCAATCAGGAAGAACCTTTTAAAAAACATACCAATAGCTTTTAGAATTTATTTCAAAGGTTATCCACAGACTTTACTGATAGAATGCATCCACTAAACAAACCTCACAAGATGAAAAGTTATCTTTTCTATTGATGGGAGTCCCTGAATAGCTCCTCCAATGGCAGGTGCATCATGAATTGGTGCAGTTGAAGTTGCAAACAGACCAAACTGGTTACTTTCGACATACAGAAAGAAATCTTTGCAAATAAGCGCATTGCTGGATGCAAGTGACACACAGTACAGCTGAGTGAAGAAGCTCTCAAACCTCTTCGCTTTTGAGGGCAGATCATGAGAATCACAATCTTCTTCTTTGCATGAAAATGACAGCCATGTTGGTCTAAAGACAACCAGATCCTGATTATTCCTGCTGAAACTTATGAGGTACCGACCATCATCAGTGAACTTGCGAAAAGAAAGGTCTGGGCATTCAATATCATATATGGTACAACTTGGGACTAAATTCTCATAGAATCGCCTAGCACAATGAACCTGTCAGAATCAGAATTATGATTCAGATTGGATATGGACTCTACTGCAACATAGGAGCATATGCATATGTGATTCTTATGTCTATCACGGTGCAAGGGAAAGCATTGTCAAACAAGACCATTGCTAACCATGGTTCAAAATTCCCCATTTTTAAGGGTGGCAAAATGAAATACAAGGGGAATGCAAAAGTTCCACAGTTTGACAATTTTTTGCTGATATTAGCGAAATATTGGCAAAATTTTACTGATATCAATACTTTCAATAGGAATTCTTTTGCCTAAGCTTAAACCCACACCAAAACCATTCTTTTGCTATGCGACAACAACAACAACAAACAGCCTTATCCCAACTATTTGGGGCATTCTTTTGCTATCATTTTCGTTTTATTGATTCTAGAGCAGAAGTAAGAACACCGCTTCAATCCTTTGTAGTAAATAATACTATTTAATTACACATTATATAAAATGATAAAACATATTTAATTACATACTTAAAATTTATTTCAATTTATATGTACATAAATTAAATATACGGGCTAAGTAAGCTATTCCATAACACTGTTATATAAAAGGAATGGACTAATGGCACCCCTAAAACCACTCACCACACCCCCTTTTTTCTTGTTTTTCCTTTTATACCCCTCCCCTACCTAAAATACTCTCCCTATTTTCTCCCCACACCCCCACCCCTCTCCTCTCCCGTGCCTGCAGCAACCC
>JAOXJP010232342.1:0-10486 GCA_025762735.1 Platanus orientalis | reverse complement strand
GACACATGCGTCATGCAGCAAAGAAAAAGGGAAATGCTCGAATGCGTAAGCCTGAAATTAACTACACTCGCCAAGGAGAGGTACCGGCCAGTACCTTTGCACCCCTCACGCATAATTTAATGCAAATACCCATGGTGAATGACAATAAAACCTCACATTCTCCGGTAATGCCGCACTCCTAGAAGCAACAAAATTTGCTCACTATGTTCATGGAGAATGTGGATGAAATTTCACATTCGCGAATAATTCCATGACATTCGTGTAATGTGGTTGTGGCGAATGAACAAGTAAATCTCCATTCGCCACGTGAGAACCATGGTTTGACTACAGTCCATATTACTCTCACAAGAGTTCCCACAATGCTCAAGGACCAGATAAAACAATAGGTTATCAATCAAATTGGAGTATTTGGACCATCTGGCCATGGAGGAAACTTGCAATAAAAGAGAAAGGGACCTAAGGCAATGACCCCTAAAACCCATGCTTCACAAAATGACCAGTCACTAGGCAACATGGCCACTCACACCCCTCCTACAAGGCGTAACTGGCAAAATAACAAGGCAAGGGTAGAATTCAAAAATTCAATGCTTTTAACCTGATTTGATTTCCCTAACTAAGGTGAAGGGAGTAAATCACCAAAAAGGAGAACTTTATCCTCCAAACGCAAGCAATCTTTTTTGAGCAACCAAAGATGGGGGATATGCAAATCAATGTAATGCCACCATGGGGACACCCACAAACAGATAACCCCTTCCTGCCTTCCAATGCTAAAAACAATATGGGTTGTGCACATCATCTTAGTAAAGGTAAGAGATTTGGACTTGTCCACAACTTCCAGGCAGCGGTAATGTTTGCTGGGGCAAGGAAAGACACTCTTGCTGATACTCCTAGTTCCCCTGAGCCACAACCATGAGCCTTTAACTTTGCTGGTATGATGACTAGGAGTCATTTGGCTGCAAGTGCCAGGACACCCAGAGCACCTTCAAGAGGGTTGCCAATTATCGGAAGAGGTCCTATGGCTTCTCCCATCATGTTTCATCATGAGGATAGCCCATACTCTACACATAGAGTCACTGCCACGGTCAACATCACCTCCACTTCACAGACAACTGAGGCTATAATAGTAGGGCCATGAGGAAGTCAGAATTTGCCCTCCGATCCAGTAGCAAATACAAAAAATGTAGACCTCATGGATTACCATTCTGGTTTTAAAGGGAAACACACTACAACTGCAGAATGGCAAGCGCAAATAAAGAGCCGAGACCATTGTTTGGCCACCCAAGAAGCCGTCATAGTAGAATTGAAAGCCATGATCGAATAATTCACACTGGAAAGATAAGGTGCGATCCCACCAAATCATAATCTTACTGCAACGGAGTTAGCTAGGTCAGTTGCTCCTAGCTAAGCACAAGGAGGATATACCCATTATACACTAGAGTATGCCTTTGCTACTTTACCAAGTGTTGTGCCCGCTGTAAGTGTTGCACCCAATGTACTCCCTCCACAAAGACCGCCTGTACAGGGGCCACAACCACAAGGTCCTCACCAGGTCCCTCATTATCAACAAGAGCCGCCTTTGTATGGATCATCACCTCCTTGGACATATGGTTATAATGGTTACAATACTTATGCACAACCTCCCTTCATGCCATAGGGATCATATGCACATTAGGCTCCACCCATGATGGACCCTAATTACATGCGGGCCATGATGACTAAAATGCTTAATGAATACAAAGAGCAAGAAACTGTGAGCATATACATCACTGGGAAACCATAGCCCTCGCACTCATTTCAACACATTTAATGGGACAACGTGTCTGAGACAACATATTGCTCATTTTGAGTCTCGGTGTGGTGCTATCGCTCAACAGGGTGACTTGTTATTAAAATTGTTCATGCAATCCCTAGATGGGGCAGCTTTTACATGGTACTCAAATTTGAAGCCCAACTCCATCTCGGATTGGGATTCAATGAAATGGGCATTCGTATAACAATTCCATGACACATACAGGCCTGTGAAGTTGTATAAATTGACTAATGAAAGATAATGGGACAATGAGTCAGTTGTGGACTTCATCAACAAATGAAAAAATATGTCTTATGCTTATGAGAATGCACCTCCAATTAAGATGCTCCTTGAAATGTGTCTACAGAACATAGCCTTTGAGCTTTCTCTCCATCTTATAGCCCAGAAGTATTTTAGATTTAATGATTTGATATCTAAAGCGTCTACTTTAGAAAGAAGACTACATGACCACAAATGTGAAAGAGAGGAAAAACGGCAGTTAACAAGATGGAATCAGCCATGGTGGGTGCTAAGAGGTCACCCACTAAGTTAAAGGTTAAACATACTATAGAGGTAACTAAGCCGGTAGAGCAAGAAGTCCCTCCCAGAAGGCCAAGTATAAAAGAGCGTCAGGAGAAAGCTTATATATTCCATCCAGACGACTTGGAAAGCCTCTTTAAACAAACAGTGGAGTCAGAGGATATCATACTTCTTGAGTCAAAAAGACTGGCAGAGACTGATAAAGTCAATGACCCAAAGTATTGAAAGTATCATCGCATCTTAGGGCATACTTTGCAAGATTGCTTCATGTTTAAGGACAAGCCTCAAGAGTTGAATGATAAGAACAATGTGGAATTAAACGCAGAAATGAAAGCTACAACCACCAATGTCGTCTTTGTTGAGAAAGAAATGGTCAACTTGGTTGACACCCAAGACAGTAGGAACGATGGTGATGAGGGCAATAAGACAACATCTGAAGGAAAAAAATACAAAAAAGACTCCAAATAATATCACAGAAAAAGGAAAATATTCCCAGAATTGTAGGCCCCATACCATCGCCCCCGGGGGATGATTTGCCAGAACTACCTTTTCAGGCGTCAGCTACACTAAAAGAGTTCATGAATGAAGATCCACCCCAATCCTCGATACCTTCTTGCAATATGATGTTAGTTGTATGTAACGAAAACCCTCGTTCGTGAGAAGAACCACACCGGGCACCAAGGCCACAAGGATTAAGAATAGTAATCGATTGATCGCAAAATACCATAACATACCAAGATCACTCCAAAAGAGTGACTCTTCCAATGGCGATCTATAGATATAATGTCAGGGGCATCTCCATTGCACTAACGGGCACTATACAAGACCCTCCGTTATGGTCCGCTAGGATTACCCGTCTGCCAATGACACCTTGGAAGTGCACATACTTTTAGAATGTATTAGCCAAGTTCAGGTGATGAACTTTCCCCTATCATTGTCTAGTCTATTTCGAGGCGTTTTCACCCGGTTTCGAAGTCCCGTTGTTCACCACCTTCTCAAATAAAAACTACCAATGTCCACGACGTCATTTGTTCAAGTTCATGATATCATGTAGAGAGGTAATGCACAATGACAATTTACTACTGCGACTGTTCGCACTCTCCTTCGACGGTCCACCACTGGATTGGTACATAGACCTAGCACCGTAAAGTATACCTTCTTGGGGCCATATGATCGAAATGTTCATCCACAAATTCATGAGACCAGGCATAGAACCCTATGATATTTGGAATACGGATCCACTAAGACAACCTCTTCAACAACAAACAGATGAGAAATTTGATGGTGCTCCTGATCAAATCATTGCCCAATTGCTGGATTCATGATGGTTCGACAAAACAAGGCAACCTATCAAACATGAGGTCTATCTTACTGAGTTCCCTGAAGACTATCAGCTTCCTCTGTTTACATTATATGCAGGGAATGGGTATCCCTATTTTCATACAAATCGTTTCCTGTAAGAAACAAGCCTGGCAGCCACCGCCCATGACCTATTGGTATGGCTTTTCCCGATGTC
This sequence comes from Platanus orientalis, assembly GCA_025762735.1. Lineage (NCBI taxonomy): Eukaryota > Viridiplantae > Streptophyta > Magnoliopsida > Proteales > Platanaceae > Platanus > Platanus orientalis. The sequence goes on along the minus strand of JAOXJP010232342.1, from coordinate 6,641 downwards.
TTTGGACTCATATGATTTTGATTGGTACTTAAAATTACCATCATGTTATGTTTCTTCATAGCCAATGCTCATCGACCATTTTTATCTTCGACAAAGGGCGTATTGACATGATCTTCAATATATACAGAACGTGGTGCAGTTCTTACCTCAAGATCAATGGGACATTGATATGGACACCAGTGACTCCTCGACTTTAGTTGATGAGGATGATGACGTTCCAAACCTATGGCAGACCTGGTGTCGTGATTTAGACCTTTAAGACATGCCATCATTGGTCACTAACTCAGACAACCCTAGCAATAATGAGTCTAGCTTCACCTCTGCTTCTGAAGACCTTTCTGAGAATGAAATATCTGATAATCTGCTAATAGGGGCTTGTAATGTTACCAAACTTAAGATCATTATCCCAGTGGAGGGGCACCAACCACATCCTCGACATGCCAATCAAGTAAAGTTGTGGTCTAGAAAGCAGATCCTGTCGTGAGGCCCCACAGCCAATCAACAAGCTGATGTGATGAAAAAGATGACTATGGAAGCCGAGCACAACAAAACCATAAAAAAGATGGATAACCCCATTTCGTATGATGTAATGGCACACCTCAAGAAGATCCCATCATTACTGACTGTTTATGATGCCCTTCGCATGTTACCAAAGCTTAGGGCATCCATGATCTATGCTTTAACTCACCCAGACGAGTTTGCCACAAATGATGAGATTGCTAGGGCTTCTTGGCAAACTGTGACACGAGAAGGATTGTGCATGTCCACAGTCACCTTTGAAGACACTGATCGTTATTCTGACGATCCTAATCATAATCGACCCTTATTCATCATAGGTTCTATCGACAATCAGCCTATGTCCAGCGTTATGATTGATGGCAGTTCAACAATCAACATACTTCCGACCAAAACACTAAACTATCTAAGAGTAGATCCATCTCAACTTTGGCTCAGTACACTTGTCATCCAAGGGTTCAATCAAAATGAGTAGCATCCTCTCGGTTCCATTAAGCTAAGGATAAAGTTTGGCCACATTGAGGATTTGACACCCTTTTATGTGATCGATGCCGATACCACATGCAATGCTCTCATAGGTCAGCCATAGATGCATAAATTTCAGGTGGTCCCATCAACGTATCATCAGTGCATGAAGTGTCCTTGGCAAGATACTCAGGGCATCATAATAATTGATAACAACCCCTTTCAAATAGCAGAAGCCTATTTTGCCGATGCTACATATTACCAAAATTTTGATCCCCCAAGGACTCCAGCAAGAAGCAATGAAGGCGAGACTATGCCTAGGAAGCTCAAGGTATAGCATGGTGTCAAGACTACTAAGGATATACCTTTATTACTACCCGAGTTAGTTGCACAGGATTTTGTCCTTCCTCTGGCACATTTGTCAGGAATACATGTTGACGCTTACCGGATGCCCTCAATCTTTTTGCTTAAAGGCCCTACTCAGCCTCCCAACCATTTAAGACCTACATTAGAGTGAGAGCTCAAGGACCCGAAATTGGCTTCTCAGCTACTTTAGAACTCTGGCTTTGATCAATAGGGGAAATGAAAGAACTCTTATAAGGGCAAAAAGTTCTAACCCAACAATTTGAGCAATTAGTCCTTCATTATAAGAATAAAGATGGCATGCTAGGGTTAGGCAGGAAGCTCACAAAGTTAAAAGTATCTTCACATGCAATAACGACGTATGGGATTGACCTATTCGAAGATGCTCCCTTCGAGTGCCTGTTTGCAGAAACATAATCACCGCCTTTTGAAGATTTTATCATGGGCTCAGTAATGCCCACCCCTCCGAAACTTGAAGATGGGGCTCAAGCAACAGTGGATGATCTGATTGAGGTAAATCTAGGTACGGAGGATGACTTTCGCCCTACTTTCATCAGTGCACGACTTTCCTTAGAAGAGCAGACATAATATCTAGAATTCCTGAGGTAAAACCAGGACGTGTTCTCCTGGAATTACTCTAAAATGCCAGGATTGGACCCCAATGTGGCTGTCCATTGACTCGCCATTGACCCAGCCCAACCTATTAAACAACATCCCCGTAAAGCTAGACACGACATTGCGAACAAAATAGAGGGAGAAGTGGAAAAGTTGCTTAAAGCTAGGTTCATCCGTGAGGTCCAATATCCAAAATGACTTGCTAACATCGTGCCTGTACAAAAAAACTAACAGTCAAATCAGGGTGTGCATTGATTACAAGGACCTTAATAACGCATGCCCAAAAAATGATTTCCCTCTGCCACTCACAAAATTGCTGGTAGATGCCACCATGGGGTACGAATCTCTCTCTCTTTCATGGATGGTTATTTAGGTTATAATCAGATACAAATGGCCCCAGAAGACGAAGAGGCCACCACTTTTAGTACACCGATTAAAATATTTTGTTATAGAGTCATGCCCTTCAGTCTAAAGAATGCCAGCGCTACTTATCAGAGGGCGATGACCTACATATTCGAGGACTTGTTACATGATGCTATCGAATGCTATGTTGATGGTTTGGTAGTAAAAACAAAGCTTAGGCAACACCACATCATTGATCTAGATCGGGTCTTCCAACAGCTTCATCATTATAATTTGAAAATGAATCATCTCAAATGTGCTTTTGGTGTATCCTTAGGACAATTTCTCGGATTTATTGTTCGACATAATGGAATCGAGATATATCCTAAGAAAATTATGGCTATAATCAAAATGCCGACACCAAGGAACATTTCTGAACTTAAGAAGTTATAAGGAAGGCTTGCATATATTCAAAGATTCATTTCAAACCTTTTGGACGTTGTCAGCCTTTCTCATGACTAATGAAGAAGGGAGTTCCTTTCATATGGGACCAAACTTACCAAAATGCCTTCAATAGTATCAAACAATACTTACTGAACCCACCAATGTTGATGAGCTCGACCCCGGGTAGGCCATTATTATTATATGTGGCAGCTATAGAATCATCTCTAGGGGCATTGTTGGCTCAACACAATGAGGAAGGTAAGGAACATGCTCTATATTACCTCAACAGGATAATGGTTGGCGCCAAGTTAAATTATTCTCCCATTAAAAAAGTTTTCTTGGCTCTAGTATTCGCACTACAAAAGCTGAGGCATTATCTCCTTACCACATTAGTGAACCTTATATTAAGGGCCAACCCTTTGAAATACATCATGAGCCGTCCCTCAGCTCAAGGGTGCATTGCCAAATGGACAATCCTTCTCTTAGAGTTTGACATTCACTATATCCCGTAACGCACAGTTAAAGGACAGGCATTGGCAGATTTCTTAGCAACTCATCCGGTACCTGACAACTCGCCCCTACAAATGGAGTTGCCAGATGAGAATGTCATGTAAGTACAGGTAAAAAAAGATTGAGAAATGTTCTTTGACAGAGCATCCCGAGGTCGTTCCGCTACCCTAGGAGACAATACTAATAAGTCCTCAGGGATCGATATTATTTTCGTCACCCCAGACAACGGCGTCATCATGCACTCTCTTACACTGACTGAGGGACGCTTAAACAATGAGACTGAGTATAAAGCTTTAATTGTAGGCATTGAGCTAGCCTTGGAAATCCCTATAGATGACCTCATAGTTTATAGAGATTCGGAGCTCGTCATTCGTCAGATGAACGGTCTGTATCATATAAAAAAGCCAAGCCTCACGCCTTATTTTCAAAGAGCTAAAGATTTGGCTAGGATGTTTAGATGCTTACATATATAACATGTCAGAAGGGATTCTAATGGACAAGCTAATGCACTGGCCAGTTTGACAACATCCCTCACTCATTCAAGGGATGATTATCTCGTCATTCACATTGGTGAAAGAAAGGTGGTCCCCCCTTTGGCCCTTACTAATGAGGATGATGCTCTCATGGTTTGCAACACTGAGCTACATGAATGTGATGGCCAGAATATAGGTGACAAACCAACCATGGAGGAAGAATATTAGCACGAACCCTTCATCTAACATCTCATGGATAGAAGTGAGCCGTCTAACCCGGTGAAGCGCACCAAAATACGATGATGAGCCACTTGATTTACTTTATAGGACAATCAGCTTTATAAGAGGTCACTCGATGGATATTGTTTCATTGCCTATCAGCCGATGAGGCCAACACGGTGATGACTGAAGTGCACGCCGGCATGTGTGGCACACATCAGAGTAGCCTTAAGCTCCAATATCAGCTAAAAAGCCTTGGCTACTATTGGCCGACGATGGTGGTCGATTGTATTGAATACGCTAAAAGATGCCTTGTTTGCCAACTACATAGTGATTATGGCCATGTACCTACTGAACTACTACACACTACCTCCTGCTCAAGGCTATTTTTCAAGTGAAGGATGGATATAGTGGGTCCCATTACCCCGACTTCTGCCAAGGGGCATCAGTACATTAGGACCGCAACAGACTACTTCTCCAAGTGGGCAGAGGCTGTTGCCCTACGGGAAATTAAATCCTCTGACATCGTTTGGTTTGTCAATGTCCACCTCATTTATAGGTTTAGAGTCCCCAATCGCATAATCACAGACAATGGCAACCATTCGTGAGTTCACCTCCATGTCGATTCATGGCAAAGTACAATATTCACTTGAAACATTCTTCAAGATACTATCCCCAAGCTAATGGTCTAGTGGAAGCTTTTAACAAAACCCTCTGCAAGATCATCAAGAAAATGGTGGCTAGACATAAGAAAGACTAGCACGAGGCCTATCGGAAGCACTCTTGGCATACCGCACCACCTTCCATACACCTAGGCAAGCAACCTCATACTCTCTGGTATTTGGAGCAAAGGCGGTTCTTTAAGTTAAAGTACAAATTCCATCTTTACGGGTTGTTATATAGGATGGCCTAATAGAAGCAGAGGCCGCCAATATTCACCTTTCAGAACTAGAAACCCTTGATGAATCCAAATTCGCCGCACAACAACAATTAGAGTTATACCAGCACGTATGGCCAGGGCTTACAACAAGAAAGTTAAGCTTCGCTTCTTTACCAAGGGTGAGCTCGTTCTTCTTGCCAGATCACCACTTGATCTCACAAGGAGAAAGGAGGGTAAATTTGCCTCTAAATGGGACGACCCATATGCCATCGAAAAGGCCTATCCTAATGGTGCATACTTGCTTCGTGATGTGGAGGGCAACCAAATTCTCCTCGTTACCAACGCCTAATTCTTGAAGAAATACTATCCTTAGGATGACTCATAATGGCCTTTAAAGAACTACACCAGTTTGATCCTGTCCTATACAGGTACGTAGGCAGTCCGGGCATCTTTTCCCTTGGATGTAACCTGCCCACTTCGAAAAAAAAAAAAACGTTGTCGTTCTCATTAAAAACCAGTAATTGTAGTGAGATGCAAAGTAGGCACACCACAGTCTTAGGTTAAGAGATCCTAAGGGCAAAAAAGGGAAACCATATGTTTCACGCGTGATGGAAAGGGCGTGGCGAAAACCCGTATAGGCACCATGAGTAAAACAATCCATTAACAACAAGACCAAATCCTCATTGATCACAATGAAAACCAGCGATGATATTGTGATGCAAAAATTAAGCGAACCCCAGTCTTAATGGGCAACCATTAGGGGTAGAAAAGTGACAAAGCACCCAAAATCCCATAATCGAACTACGATCAGGGTTGACCTTGTTCAAGGGTACGTAGATAGCCTGCCATAACAAGACAGGTGCAGCCCCATCATCACCCATTCCACATCCTCTCCTTGAGAACTTTATCATTCCATTCTATAACTACATGATACATTTCTCAATGGGGAGAAGGGACAATGTAAATATCATAAATATCTCAGAAGGCATAATTTTTTGGACAAAAATTAAAAATGCATAAATTTTTGGACAGAAAATAAATTTCTATTAATAAAAGATGCCGCTACAAGGATGCTATTACAACAAAGGACACTCCGCCCTCTTTCCCCACGTTATTCACAATCTCTTGATGGGTCATGACTACTGAAACCTAGAAGTTTGGCACGTAGTGAAGGCCACACCTCGGCATTCACCTATAGAGCATTGTTCGCCGCATCAACATCGGATTGCACTGCTTTCAGGTTATAAATAGCATCTCTAGAGATTTCATTACATTGGCCGATCTTTTGGCTCATTAATTCGCCTTTGCAACGGTCCACCATATAAATGGTTCGATGAATAGAGTTTCCCACATGATCGACGAACCTCTTACGAGTTTTTAGGTGATTCATGACCTTCTTGAAACGCTCCTTTAACGCCTCTATTTGCGCCATTAATTTGTCAGCATCCCTCACTAGTGGCCTAATCTCATCTAACACTCAGGTCTGCTGGGTAGTTAGGTCGACCATTTTGATCTCCTCCTCTAAGAGGCGTAGACAAACGTCATGCTCTGACCCTTTTAAAACCTTGATGTCATTTACCTCGCAAAGTCTAGACAGAGCGTCAAGAAGGCACATGACTGTGCCCCTGAATTCAGAATTGTACACAGATTTCTATACGGTCTAGCAAGTCCAAGATTTCTTACCGAACAAAAGATGTTAGGTTTTATGTATTGTCAATGTCCATGTACAAAACAATATAAGTACATGTAGTGGTCATGTAGTAGGACTTTATGTTGTAACTGTGTATGTTCATGTAAGTCCAAGAAGAGAGTCC
>JAOXJP010232341.1:0-10488 GCA_025762735.1 Platanus orientalis | reverse complement strand
GGTATAGAGAGAGAGAGAGAGAGAGAGGGGGGGGGGAGTGCTAGGAAATTGGCATGGGGTCCTAATAATCATGGACTCTCTCAAGATCTACCAAGAAATAAAAAGAATCACTGTTGAATGTGAGCGTGCATGCTCTCCTTTCTTGAAGAAGTACTAAAGATCTCCAATGTTGCAAGTCTAATCCTAGCAAAAAAATGTGTTGGAGACTTACCTGCACCATTATTTGCCCAAGTTGTGATCATTAGTCCAATGATCATTGTAGATGGTGCCTTACGCTCCCACCGATTGTACAAAGGTCGGGGATCATCGGTACCTTTCTGCGGTGGAGGTGGGACCTATCATCCCACATACAAATTATATCGCGACTTCCTTCAACAGTCATATGGTCCTATAAAGGTTCTATACATTTATTTATTGACTTCATATTTATATAAGAAACAAACATGGACAACTATATCGAGTCAAATCTGGTTTGTGCTTATTACTCGACCCGGATTTAAACCCGTGGATGGGTTATCCTTCTAAAGGAGGGTTTTGGATAGATCCATGGGTAGGGCTGTCAACAATGGTCGAGTACGAATCAGATATGGGTCTATCCATATTTGTATTTGTTTATTTAATCAAATATTGGATCAAATTCAAATATTTTGTACATATTTAGGAAAATAATAAAGACCTAAGAATTATGGAGATAAAAGATGATTGATAAATCAACGAGAGACTGGGAACTGACTAGTGGGAGCTTTCTTGCATTCAAATTGGGAATGGAAGATCATAAGAAATGGGTTAAGGTAAGGTTACAGTATTCATATATTGTATTCTACCTAACATGTCTTACAATATTATAATATAAATATTAATTACATATTAATTTCAATGGATACAAATATTTATTCGAATAATTGAATTGGATATTTATGCATTCAAATCGAGTATTAGCTGATCGAATATGAATTAAATACAAATAATAATCGGATAGTTGACAGCCCTATCGATGGGAGTCAAACTAAGCTATTTGGTAACACCTACCACGAACCCAGCCCCAATTTAGAGCAGACCAGGCTAGGACTTGAGGACCCAAACCCCTAAAGGCGGTTTCAGGCAAACTGGTCAAGAAAATACCTTCTTGTTTGAACCCCTTACAATCATTTGAGGGATGTTGCAGATATAGATTGTTTGATGATTTTCCTGGTTGTAGACTATAATTGTCTTGGCAATTTTCTTAGGCTTTTTGTCATTGTTTCTATTTCAAAAGAAAAATAGGGGCCGAAAAGAGAACTGGAATAATAATGTAATATATATAGATTGAAGAGTATAAATCACTTGCCTCAGAAGTGCTGGGTGTCTCCTCCATAAATTTATCCTCTCCCACACTAAATCTTACTAACTAGGATTATACTAAACAATTGGCACACAGAGATATCTAACAATAATTTTATTGTTAAAAATTCCCAAAACCGATAATCAAGGCTGTAATATTTACCACTACTGGCTATCAGTTAACAATTTCCATTTTTAGGACCTCTTGAGCTTTGTCTAAATCAAGCTCCACATTTTTCGATTTTTAGGACCTCTCCATTACTACCACTTATCAAGTTCTTAGATTCATGTATTATTATTACTCAAAGAAAATTAAAAATTAACTCGTGAGGATTATCTTTAGGGCTATCATACACTTCCAGCTAATATTTGACATTTGCACAGATAATTAAAGTTAGCTGTCTCAATTTGTGATACTTTGGCTTTTTCTTTTATCCTTTTATCCTTATTTCTATGAATCCCATTTACCCAAGATCAATAGTACTAATTTGTTGTTTTATATTGTAATTAGATTCCCATTTCAATCATGATGTTGATCAATAATACATTCCCCCATTTCAATGTGAGAGTGAGAGTACCTAATCTCTTATCCATTTCTTAGATGCTCCAAATCTAACATATGTAATAGTTATTGATATCTATGCAGTAGTTATTGATATCTGAATCCAAACTTTCCAAGTAGGAGTTCCAAATGCTCTTAAAAAAAAAAAATAGCATGGGGTTTCAATTAGATCATGTTACCAAATACTACTTCCATGGGCCTTGTAAGTGGGGTATTTAAGGATTATCATTGAAGAGCCATGTGCAGCCAATTTGAGCCAAAATCAATGATAAGTTCCACAAACCTTCTCACCTTTTCAAATCCAAAGGATCCTTTCGCTTTTCAATCCCATGGAAAGAGCCTTTTATTCTTTTATTTGTCTTTGATGTTTGAAGCGTCCCTTGACTACATTTACATGAAAAACATAGGACCTAAATGAGGGAAAAGGCTTGTTGGGCTGCATGTGAGATGGACACATAGGCATGCTTTTTGAAGAAACAATCACTAGGCACTACCTACTTAGAGAAAATGAGAATTCAACCGAACTTTGACCAAATGGGCCCCATGAAGTGGCCCTTTAATCCATATTGCCTTGCAAATTCTTTTTTTATTTTTATTTTTTTGGAGGGGGGTGGGGGGTATGATGGTTAGGTCCTTTCACCTCAAAGGTTTTCTTTAACTCGTAACAAATCAATGAAAGTAGTTTATGTAAGGAGTTTTCTCTAGATTTCAGTGTTCTAATCCTAAAGGAATTAGAAGAAGCCATGAAATCCTAATGAACAAACCAAAGAAGAAATTTTACCCGTTAAAATAATAGCTATAATTTTTGTAGGTAACTCATGGTCGACAGCACGTGACCAATGTTACAACCCTTCATCTCTTCTCGGGTGGGCCTAATTAAACTCCAGAGTCCAGACCAAGCAGTTGGGTCCGACCAACCAGTTGCATGGGCTAACCTTGACTGTGCTTAATCACAAGGTCCAAACTCCAAAATAGTAGAGAAAGATCCCCTAAAAATCCCAGCTTTTTATGACTTAATACGATCATCCATGCATTCTGCATCTTTTGAGGTCACAGGAGGCATCCTTCCTTGGAGATTTAGGTTTAATATGGGTTATGTTGTTAGGGACTAATTATCACTTAGTCTTGGTTGTCTCATCCGGCTATTTTGCTCTGGCATCTCTCTAATTGGATTCAACTTTTTTAAAAGTAACTGTTAATACCAGAAAAGCAAAAATACTCAAATCTCAGAGGAATGTTTCATGTTTTATGCCTCAAGCATGAACCCTAAGTCTTTCTAGTGAGGATTTTCTACGCTGATGATAACTTTTGCCGAGGTCAAGAGGCGGTCACATTAGGGTCAGAAGTGATTTACACACACCCCTAAAAAGTGAAAATCACTTTCGGCAATGATGTTTCCACCTGTTTGACCATCAACAAAGGTCAGAGGAGAATAGGGTTGGCGTATAAAATCCAAGCCGAAGTCTTTAGTCTTATCCAGTTAGGAATTTCGTTTCGCCCAAGGTAACAACAGGTCAAAAATCTACTTGGACTTGAAGTGAGACAAAGTCAATGTTTTTATCGTAATGGGAACCCTAGTTAATGAAAAAGATAAGTGAAAGTTCCGTTGGGATTTGGATTTAAGAGACTTGGCATTTGTTCTTTTATATAAGCTTTGTGTTTAATTATTGTGCCTTTGTCTTCAATGGCTGTCAATTCGGGTTTGTCTAGATGCACCCTAGTCAATGATTCTCAAGATGGTTCCCATATGGCCCATGTTTTTAACTCAAATATATACACGAGAGAGAGAGAGAGAGAGAGAGAGAGAGAGAGTCAATTCATTTCGAGTTTTGGAAGTGTAGGACCTACCATGAGCAAAGAAAGATTCATTCTACATAACTTACTAAAGATGCATTTGATTCCTTTGAACATTTTTTTGGATCTTTCAAACATAATTTGTCAATAACCATTCCTCATAAGGAAGTAACTTCTTGTAACTTTCTATCAATTATTTCAACATATTGACTTCTTAGTTGATCATTAGCTCTGCCATTTTCTTTTTTCTTTTTTTCTTTTTTTGGTGGGTAAATAAATAGCAAACCCTTAAAACGATATGCCCACCGCCATGAGGGTGGAACCGAAACCAAAGTGGCTGAGATGGGAGGGCCAGGGCATTGCGAGAATCGTACTCTTGATCTCTTGCACTGGAAGCAAGAAGCATACCATTGGACCATATCATAATATCTTATTTCCCTAATAGACCAAACGTCACAGGACCTTGATCATGGGATTTCTTGGGTCATGAATATCCAAACCAGCTACCCATCTCTCAAGATCTGTCAGCGCCATCAAAGCACAGATCAAAATGTAGCGGATTTGCCAATATTTTCAATGGTTGTTAACTCGCATAGATATGACATTAAGGATGGAAATTCTTCTATGATCATGGTTGGATTAACAACCTTAATTAATCTTAATTGGTGAATTAATTAAGACAAAAGATGTACAGAACCCAAATGGGCCCCTCTAGCTAAGACATAATGTAGTCACATTGAGAAGGCATCTTTGGGAACAACACCAAACCTTAAGAACATGAACCTACCACTTTGTGATTTCACACATCAAATTCTCTTTTTTCCATGTGCAAAGCAATGGGGTTACAATTTAAAATTTTCAATTCATATAGAACAAAAGAATAAAGGTATTGAAACAAGTCCATTAAATCTAATCACTAATAAACTATTGTGTTCAAAAGGCAAGTAAAAAACCTGCCCTTTAGGGATCTCCAAGCGTAACTTGGGGTTTCTGAAACTGTGGACAAGAGAGGTAGTGGTGAAAAAGGGCTTTGTCTGCTGTCCAAATCTCATTCGGCGATGGGAAATGCGAAAGTGGTTTGATCCACTAGCAACTAAAATTCATGGAGACAAAATTTACTAGTTATTGGAGATACTAGATATCATTTCTATAAAAAAAATACATAAAAAACTTACACTTTACAATTTCTTGCACCCAAAACCTGTTGCATACTTCTTTTCAAAAACATGTCTATTCGCTTCCAAAATAAGCCATATATGAATACAAACCCAAATGTGTCCTAATAACTAATGACATCTAGAGAGAGAGAGAGGGGAGGGGAAAGATCCATTAAGTCCTTGTGAGAATGTTCAAGCAAATTTCGTATAAAAAAATTCACAACACCAAAGTTGAGCGGTGAAGATATAAAATAATGGAAAAATCGGTTTAGACCTTATTCATGTTCAAGCTAGCCTCTAGGAAGCACAGACACGGGTGATAAGATACAGTGAAATGACAATTTTTAAAAAAACTATGATATAATACGGTAATTAATTAATTAATATTTTTAACCATATTTTATGTTAATTTTATATTCTAAAAATTAAATAATATGTATCAAAATGTGTTGAAAATATATTCAAAATTAATTTAAAAGTAATAATACATAGCAAAAAAGCACATTCATACACATACAATGGTGTTTAGTCTTTAGAATACAAAATACTAAGAGTTCAAAAAAATATATAATGAAAATGAAAATGAAAAGTAAGAGAAAAGAGAACCATGTGCTGCGTTTTTCCTTGGACTCTATCTCTTTCATTTTCTTTTCTTTTTTTTCTTCATTCTTTTTCTTTTATTTCCTTCTCTTATTTTCATTTTCTTTCTTTCTTCTCTTTTTTTACAGGGTTGAAGTCATCGGTTTTGCAACCCAACACTTCCTCCTTTCCTTTTTATTTCTTTTATTATGTGGATTTATTATAATACCTTTTTAGATATCTCTTTAATTAACTCCATTCTTCAAACTATTTAACTAAACTCCCTAACATGACAAGTTCCAAAAGTATTCAAAAAAAAAATTTGTTCTCCAACATGACATGGACATGCATGCAAGGATATTCTCGGAGTGTTGGTATCCAATACGTGTTGGACACGGATACGCCGAGGATTTTAGAGTGTTCATGCTTCCTTGGCTAACCTTAAATAAAATTTTCACAACTTCACCCTAAATCATCATTGTTTACATCTTAGGTAAGTAGGGTTATAACAGGATTTAATGTAGAGTCTACATAGTACGGGCAAGCATGTTGGGGGGTACGTTGCATGAGCCACACACTTTGGAATATGTATGTCCGTTTGACAATGATATGGCTGTGAGTCACTCACGCATAACATCTAAAAGTGTTCAGGTGGGCGGTTACACAACAGAAACAACACCATGCATTTTAAATCAATAAGGAGAAATCACTTAGTCATCCAAGTATCCTAGTTGAATTCTTAAATGTAATATATATCAATCAAAAAACAGAAGTAAAGGCAGGAAAGTAGAAGAACAACAATAAGAAGAAAAAGATGTGATTGTCTCCTGCCCACAAATAATCTTATGGTGTTGAGGAGTCGTACACATATCCAAAAAAGATTTTTTTTTAATGTTTTTCTATGAAGATTTGAGAATAGAATCTTCTAGTTTGGAGAAGTTTTGATCAATAATTAACTGTATGGTAAATAATTAATCAATAAAGTAACTAGACGGCTGATTTTAATAAACTAATTAACTGTCTCTCCTAAAACACTAGGTGATAGGAGGGGTTAAAGTTAATATACTTGACATATATTTTAATAAGACAGTATGAGGATTATTAGTGTCGACTATCTTTGAGGTGATCACCAAAATAATCTTACTATATAAAAAGAGGAGGACGAATACCACTTTAAGGACAGTAGTTATATGGTTCAATAATTACACGATAAATTGTCTATTGTTTTCATTTAGAATCATTTTCTCCATAATGTATTGCTTTGAAAACAATTATGTTATCATCTTATCAAAGTAGGCATTATCTTGAAGTCAATTAATTATCATTTAAATTACATATCTTTATATAAATAAAAAAAATTGCCTGTTGTAGATTGCCGAATTACTACAATAATATATATTAACTATTGGGTTGTTGAGCTACTAAATCTATATACAATTCAGTCTTGTGATTCAGATTTGGTTCATATACATATTTTGTTTAGCTTTTGTTGATGAAGTGAATTATGGTTTGATGCATCTTAGCATATTGTTAAGAGGATGTTTTTTATTGATATACTTTAGAAATTTACTGCTGTTTGATTAAAAATATAAAAATTGATCCCTTTTTGTGGAGCAGTTGAATCAGATTATTGCGAAGTATGATTACATCCTCTCTGTATGTTGCCATATGTAGAAAATCTTAGCATGTTCATATTATTGGTGCTGCTGTTCTAAACTTCGATATTAGTTCTGGTTCATTGGTATACTAAGTTCTTTGGATTAAGAAGAGTAAGTACTTACAGCACATCAACATACATTAACACCAGCTTATCTACATTTTTCTTCTTCATGAAACGTTGTTAGCTCCCCTCATAGATGTTATTGTTTCCTTCCCTAAGTACCTTGGGATGTCCTTGTAATGACCTTTGTTTTCTCTTTTGGAGGGAGATTCCTGAGGTTAAAGGTAAGGGAAAAAGACAAAAGTTCGTAAGAAAGATCACTCAAATGAAAAAAGGAATTTCATGGATTCTTTTCTAAATCCTATGATTCTCTATTTCCCAAAGACAAAAATAACAAGATGCATAAGAAAGAAGTGTTGAAAGTGATAAGAGTCAAACAACTTGCCCGTTATTAAGGAAGAAAAAGAAAAGGTAGATCAGTAGATGTGACAGTGGTGGAGCTCCACCATGCACACATAATCTTTGCCACCTTTGGCCTCTTGTGCTAGCGTAATATTAATAAATAAAGCGTGCCAAGTTATCCCGTCAAAGAAAAATGGAGACCAGTGTCTCGTCAAGACCCCAAATTTCAATAATGATTTCAAAGGGTTTGTAATTTCTTTTCAACGGGTTCAGGTTTTCGAGGGAGCGTTTAACCTTGAATGTCTTGTCGGGTGTGAAGCTCCTTCCCGGAATTTGAGGTTCCCTCTCTCTCTCTCTCACGGGGTGCCTATGGATCAGGCTTCGTTCGAAAACAGTCCACCCGAGTCTGACCCACACCGTTCTGTGTTAGGGTTAGGGCCTAGGGGTGGCAATTTTTTATACAACCTGTAAACCCGAAACGAACCCAACACATTATAACCAGATTAAGATTTGACTGTAATGTGTATTGGGTCAAAGCAAGTTGACCCGCTTTGACACTATTAATAAATGGGTCAGGTTTGGGTTCAACCATATAGTCATATATCTTTAACTTGACACAACACGAATATGACCTGCCAACATGAATTACCACATAACCTGCAAATTCAATAGGAACCCAACACAAAATAAGTAGGTTAGGGTTGACTGTAAACCTGTTTCGGATCAAAACAGGTCGATCCAGTTTGACACGGTTAATAAATGGGTTGGACTATAGTTGAGCTATATAGTCGTATTCCCTTATCTTAACATGACATGAACCTGACCCACCAACAAGAGTTGCCACCCCTACTTAGGATTGTTGCATAGTGACTAGTTATATAGGCCATAGCTAGTGGCCAGACCCAAAAAAAAAAACAAAAAACAAAGAGCCTGAACCAATTTTCAACCGGATTGTGTATGCTATATTAAACCTGAAAAATGGGCTCGGGTTGCTGTACACCCTTCCACAACGAGTCCAGTTCAGAAAGTTGACCGAGTTTTCAGTGATCAAGAACCCAATTCGAATCCAACATTACCATTTCAGGGGTTGGCTCTTGACGACCAACTAATCATCCCTTTAAAAGAGGTCCAGGAAAACTTCCTTCAAACCCGGGCGGGTGACCGGATCATTTTCTTGCTTGAATTTGATGCCAATGGTTCATTTGGATCGCCCCAAAAGCTATCCCTTGTAAGGATGCGTTCTAGTCCTGACAGATTCAGGCGGGAAATCCCAATTCAGTAGCAAGTAGCAACTGATTCGAAACCGGCTTGGATTTTATACGCCAACCCCTAACCTCCTCTAATCTCTGCCGATGGTCAAACAGGTGGAAACATCAGTGTCAAAAGTGATTTTCACTTTTTGGGGGTGAGTGTAAATCACTTCTGACACTGATGTAGATGCCCTTGACTTGGGCGTTTTCTACGCCAAGCGTAGAAAGGCCTTGCCGATTCAGAACATACTTATTTGGGTCAAGAGGATCCTCTCCTGCTCACAAATAATCTTTGGCCCCAAGAGACTACACATACTTATTTGGATCACAGCTGGCGTTGTCCTTTACAGCTTTCTACATCTTGGTGTGCAATAGGGCAGGCCAACCGACCACAACCCATAAATAACCATAGTTTTGAGAAGCTGATCAGCCATCAAACTGATAAAGTGAATGGTTCAGGACTAACCGGGTTCGACCGTTAATTTACATGATTTTACCACGGTTTGATTAATCATAAGTAAAATGTAATACAATACCAAAAAATAAAATAATTCATAATGCATTAGAAGACTTATGACCGAGTTTTAGATTTTAGACATACCAAAAAATGTAATAAAATACCAAAAAAATAAAACAATTCATGGAAAGTGGGATTGGATTTAGAAAAGACATATTTCTAGTTTTTTCCTTCATAATATACTAAAAAAAAAAAAACCAATTGGTTCTATTAGAATTGGATTCTTAAAAAACTGGCAGGCTTTCATTGGTTTTACCAGTTACATCCGGTTTTTGGAAAATCATGGTTCTAAGCTTTTATAGAATCATTTACGGTTCAGGTTTAACTGGGGTCAGACCATCTGGTCCAATCCGGTTCTCAAAACTATGTATATAACACAATCAAGGCCAATTCCAACTTTGGGTCTACAAGTTGCAACCCAAAAATACATGGTCCAGTGGTTCCGGAAATTTCCCCTGGCCCGAAATTATTGGGGTGGGAAAAAGCATTCCAGAAATAGCGTGTCCAATACACTTGGTGGTATGAATACACATGTGGGAGCTACTATTTTGGACAAAATATCGTTCGATGCTCCCCCTTAATGGTGGATTAGAAAATTTCCTGAACCAGCAGGACCAAGTGGTTTTCAATCCAATAACTAGGCTAAAAGACTTATAAAAAAAAAAAACTAGGCTACAAGCTTAGCCCAGCCCTGCCATATGAAATAATTATAATTAAATATCGAGAAAATTACTATTGTTGTCTCATTGCAAAGGTGTTATATTTTTCGCATTATATTTAGAAAGAGAGTTGCGACTTGGGCCGGCTAAATCCCAGCCCAGTTAACTCCATTGGACATAAATTTTAAGTAGAATATTTTTCTTTTAGGTTGGGTTGAGGCCTTAAACTGCCTGATTTAAACTGATCAAGGAAATATAATAGATATGAATAACATATTTTTGCACATAAATTAGGAGAGGTGTTGGGTCTAGGATTATAAGCTGCACACATTTGTCTGGGGCATTATTTTTCAAAACCTATCTTAGTTCTTAGGTACATAAGATCGCGACCCAAAACTGAATAGATCCCACCTAAAAAATTGCTTAGCCCAAAAATCAGCTTGATCAAATGACTTAGGTAGATTCCTTAGGCCCAGTCTGGTTGCCATGAAAAGGTTTTCTCATGACAAAATTTCTCATGAAATCATTTTTAAGTTATCTGGTTGTCATGAAAAGCTGGTTTTGTCATGTATTTCTTATGATTATTAT
>JAOXJP010232340.1:0-24507 GCA_025762735.1 Platanus orientalis | reverse complement strand
CGATTCTATTTAGACCTTAGATTGTGATTTAGTATTGGATTGCATTCTGAGATTGCTTGCCAAAGATAGCCTAAATGAACCCATTTTCTGACCTGATTTAGGACTGGCAGACCCTAATCATTTTACGGTTATTTTGGGGTTTTAACCCGCACTTAAGAGTAGCATTTTATTGGGATTTGTGCCACGATATATATAGTCCTATCCATGTGATTTTGTGAGGGTTTTTTTTAAGAGAGTTTTGTTTGCGTTTTCTTAGGAGAATTGTTAAAATTCATAATTTTTATTATAATGGAAGCTTTTTTATAATCAATATTACCAAACCACATAAATTCATCTTGAGTTATGTGGAAATTTTTTTTGTTTGTTTGTTTTCTCTTTTCAATTTCCTGTTGCCGTTGACCTATCTGATCCATTTTGTTAATAACACTTACCTTTAAAGAGCATTGCTTTATTAGTCATAGACCTAAAGTTTCTTGAACCCAGATCATCTAACTTTATGTCATTTTATGGTTCCACAGGGATTGTTCCCTAGAATTTTAGGCCATGAAGGTGTTGGGTAAGCTCTCTCTCTATCTCTCTTCTCTCCGTTGGTATAAAATGAGAGGGAAAATAGTCAAGAACCTAAACTTTATATACAAAGGTGTGTATTGGGGCCAGGCCATCTAGCTGAAAAGGGTGAGTCCAGACCTAGGCCAAACTCAATTTGGTAACATGAGCCGAGTCCTAACCTATCAATGCAACCCTGGCCCGGCTTGCTAAGTGCTAAGGCTGGGTCCATTGGACCACTAGCCAGCTCGGTCAAGTTACAAGCCTTATTCTAACTATTAGCTATGAATTGGATGTTTAGACTCGTTAATACATACGGATGACGTTTGGACCGTGATCCAAGGGCTGGTGTAATAGTTAAATGTCGCTACATATTTAGGTAAGGTTGGGCAAATGTGCAACATATAGGTTGCATGATTTATCTACATATGATGACAATTGGGATATTGCCATAGTATTCTGAGCAATTTGAAACCAATTTATTAGATCTTCTCTTTAAGATTTTTGCATTTAGACCTGATGAGCTTTCTCATATTGATGTGATCATTTTCTCAGTGGATTAAAATTTTCTTGCAGTATTGTAGAGAGTGTTGGCGAAGGGGTCACAAAGCTGAAAGAAGGGGACCTTGTTATCCCAACTTACATAGGGGAATGCCAAGAATGCCAAAATTGTAGTTCAGGAAAGACAAATTTATGCTCAAAATATCCTCTACCTGTTCATGGTCTAATGCCCGATAACTCTTCCAGAATGTCTGCAAGGGGGCAAAGAATCTACCACTTATTTACCTGCTCAACATGGTCAGAATACACAGTCGTGAATGTTAACTACATTATGAAGATTGATTCTAGGGTGACTCCAACACATGCCAGTTTAATCTCTTGTGGCTTCTCCACTGGATTTGGTGCTACATGGAAGGAAGCAAAGGTTGAAAAGGGATCGAGCGTTGCCGTTTTTGGTCTCAGAGGTGTTGGTTTAGGGGTACATATTTCATGCTTTATAATGAATATGAGAGTTTGGTTTGATTAATTCTAAGTAGGTTTTTTGTAATGGAAGTACATTTGTTGTTGCAGTGGAAACAACTTTTATATTCCACATGATGAGATATAAGCCCAAACAACTCATGATCTATGTAATAAAGAATACAAAAACAGAAAAGAAATCCACAAGCATACACAAACAATAACTTTTACATGGTTTGGTTTAGATGCCAACATCCACAAGGAAATCCATTCTTTACTATACAAGAAAATAAAAGATGTATAAAGTTCTTTTTCTCCAACTCTCACCTCATAATCCAAGCCTTTAACCTTATTACACATTTTTCCTCTCCACTTCTTTCAACCTTGTAAAAAACTTTATTCGTCTTATTAGGAGAGATCCCTTTAAAAAGACCCTAATTCTTCCTCGTGGAAATAACCTCTTTAGGTCTCTTTTTATGGTTGTTTCCAGAATGATGAAATCCTATTTGTTTCTCTCTGCTTTTACATGTTTTGGATAAGGAGAGAATCTCTCTCTCTTTTTTTTTTTTCTTCTTGTAAGGCCTAATTTTTAAAAAAATCCCCAAGGGAGTTTGTGGTTGACATGGAAACTTGTCAAAACCCAACACATATTCACTTACACAAATACATATAAATTAATGCATGCAAATCTTTAAAGTATAAATAGCATGTTCGTCAACTTATATCCCAAATAGTGCCAACTAAATCATTATTTTTAAAGTATAAAATACACGTTACTTAGAAGTCTATCATTTTTGTTTCAGTTTGTAGAGGGAGCTCGAATGCAAGGAGCGAGTAGAATCATTGGTGTGGATACCAATGAAAAGAAGAGGGAGAAAGGGAAGGTTTTTGGGATGACAGATTTCATTAACCCTGGAGAATGTGATAAACCCATTTCACAGGCAATTACAGAGATGATAGATGGGATGGGCGTGGACTACAGCTTTGAGTGCACCGGAGTCACTCCCTTAATCAACGAAGCTCTTGAATCCACAGCACTGGTATGACTATAGCTTCCTCTAAGTATGATGATCTCATTCTACAAATTCGTATTTCGACTTGTATTTCCATTAGAGGAATGAAATGCTGTTTATAGGATCTACTTGTTGCATTGTGGTGGGAGCACAGGGAAGAGGGAAAACAATACTAATCGGGGCTGGCGACCAGATGTACCCGCCGGTTAGTTTCAGCGCATTGATGGGTGGCAGAACATTGAAGGGATCCATCTTCGGAGGGATCAAACCCCACTCCGACTTTCCCACCATTATTGACAAATGCATTAACAAGGTGCATAGCTTCACACTCATTAAATAGTTCTTTTTGTGTATGTACCATGTAGCACCTATCAAATCCTAATAGATCTATAATGGGTTACTAATCATCCGCACCTTATTAGTCAGGGTTTTTTATTATTTTTTTTAAAACAAAATACCTTGAATATGCAGGTTTGGTCGCATCTCTTTGCTATATATATATATATATATATATATATATATATATATATAGATATATATAAATCTGAAAATAAAGATTTTCTTCCCTTCTCAGGAGCTCCATCTTGATGCACTTGTGACTCATGAAGTTCAACTAGATGAAATAAACCGAGCATTTGAGTTATTGAAGCAACCGGATTGTCTTAAAGTTGTAATACAGATAAATAAGAGTTTAGATGATTGATTGTTGTAAGTATCAATTGTTTGTCTGTACATTGTAATGGTAAAAAAGCAAAAAACTCCAAACATTTGTTGGATGATACATGACGGTTGGTTCTGGCTGAGGCCATTATAAGATTTATTAACTTTTAAGCACGTTAGGAACTAATCTCAATTACCATGAACCATGATTTCAAATAAACAAACACTGAATGAAAATGAGTGATTGATGTGTACTTATGTACAATCATCTTCCTTTTGTTACATAAGCTGAAGTTGCCGTATTGAAAATAATGGTAATGATTTGGCATGTGGCCTAGCTAACAAAGGTGTTTAGGTAAATACATATAGGTCAAAAAAGGATATTATGGAAAATACATAGTAAATAAATAGTATTTATTATAATGTACCCTTTGTCAGACATTAGTGACATCCTGAGCAAAGACTGGTTTGGTGTTTGTCCAGTCGAGAGATGATGTGAAGTCGGTCAATACACCATTTGTCATGTATCATATGTCACCCACTGATTGGTACCGGAGTGATATGCACCTAGTTGGTACTAGCATGATATCTGAATGATATCTCTATTCAACTGAAGATGATTCAAACCCGCAGACAAGGGTTGATCCTTTGTGCGGGATGTAGAAGTAGGAAGTAGGCATGACAATTCGTGTTGGTGGGTTGGGTGTCGTGTTGAGTTAAGGGTATACAATTATATGGGTCAACTCAAACGTGACCCATTTATTAATTGTGTTGAGTTATGTCTACTGGGGTAGACGTGAGAGATGATTGGATGAATGATTGTTTAATCACTTATATCAAAAATGATATTTTTAATAGCATTGATAATGAGAAGATCATTCAACGCTTTCAAAAGATGAGGCCTCATTATGGACAATTGTTACTATAATTGTATATGAATTTTTAGTGAACAATTATTTTTTGTGAACAATTATTAATGACTTTTTAATGAGAAGTATTTCTTTGAGTAAACGATATACATTTTTATATATTTACTCATTTTTTTACTACAATTTTGTATTTGCCTCCCTACTAGAAAATCTTGGCTCCGCCCTTGCCTTTAACTAGTAGTTCATACATTGTATATAGTGATATTTTTACATAGAACTGAGATAAAAAAAAATATAAAAAAAGTTTTATTTTTATCTATCCATCATTTTATTTCCTTCCCATATCTAATTTATTCATGTTCTTGAATGCAATTCATCACCGGCTTACGAGCAACACCGCTCAGTGCAGGTCTTTTTTGGGATCAGACATGACCATCTTGTCATGGATAAGTCTTGACATGTGCATGGGCACAAGCGGTCTGGCGGGTGGCACAATAGCATTTTCATAAATATTACCAATGGTAGATTGTGAATAAGTTTAGTATGATTTTCTAGGAGATTGGATGTTCCCTTCTAACAATCCATAAAGGGCTTAGAGTACACCTTGAGGAGGGGTGGATGCTTAAAGGCACCCAGGCCCTTGACATGGGTAGGAGGCATGTCAAGGCATAGTTGGCACGACGAATAGTGTGCATGAAAAGGGCATGCTCCTAGCCTGCATGAGTTGTAACTACAAGGCATCCCCAACATGGGTTAGGGGCGGTTCTTGGCATGCACAAAGGTGCTACCTAGAGTTCCTATGGGGTTGGGTTCCCTCATGAGATAATGCTTGGGGCCCCAAGCATGGGAAGCATTGTGCATCTATTGGATGACGGAGGCTTACTATGTGGGTGTTACAGCATGCACTATACAACAATGGCGACTCATAGACAATTGAGTGGGCTATCCTGTGGCCTTGGTGCTTGGGTGTGCCTAGTCCTTGTGATGGACAAATATCCAAACTTAGCCTTAGATAGCCCTGATGGTGACATGGAAAGACTTTGGGCAATGTCTTGCCTAGAATGACATGGTATGCTCATAAGGTGCCATGGTCGTCAGTGAGCTTAATGGCTCAAGCGACAGCTCAAGGATGTGTTGTAGACATATTGGGCCTTCAGTGCTACAAGATGAGCATTATGGACTCTGAGTCGTTTGAGATGCACTTCAATGGCATGACATAGGTGCTGAGATGGCTAACTAGTTGTGTGCTTAGGTGGCGATGATATGAAGGACCTTAAACAAACGTCATGGTGATGCAAGGAAGTAGTTCGTGGGCCTATCAAGTAGGAATTGGCATGATGGTGCTCTTGATGAGCAATATCCTTATCAGTACATGTTAAGCATGTCGATGGGTCAGAGAAGGGCTCAAAAGGCGGTAAGGCTTGGCTTGACTAGGTGATGGCCAAGGCATCACACAGTTTTGAAATAGAGAAACATATGATTGTGACATTTGGTATCAGAGCCAGGTTAGGTAGGTTTGGCAGGTTAGCCAAAGTTGGCAAGGTTAGTCAAGTTAGCTAAGTTTGGGAAGGTTGCTCAAGAAGATTGCTTCTGATATAGGTGGAGTATCAAAGTGGAGATGTGTGGTGCCTTTGATACAAGGTGTGTTGAAGAGCATGGTGTTTACTATGGCATTTGAAGTAACATTGGGTTGTTGTGACGAAGCCTGATCGCTATGGTACTGAGCGTGATTGTTGTGGTTCCGAGTAGTGGAAAACTACTAGTTACAAAGCTTGTTGACGTTTATCATGTGTGGTTGGTTATGAGACTTGTCCTAGATCAAAATCATATTAACAACACGTGACTAAGTCTTTAGTATGGCAGGCAACATTGAAGCAATGGTGTGCATTCGAAAAAATGTTTTCAGAGAAATGTCTCGATGGCTCAAGAAGAGTAGCTTAAAGGCATGTCAGTGGGTGATGTTGAATGGTGGGAGTACCATGTAGTTCCAACGAATAGGGCTACCATGCAGTGTTGGGTTCATATCGAGACGATAAAATGGGTGTGGGGTAGCATAAGTAGGAAAATGACACGGTGGTGCCAATGAGATGGTTTGATGATGGCAAGCCAGTTTGAGAATCTGAATGGATGATCACTTAGAGTGAAATCACGAGATGCTCAGGTATTAAAAGTAACACTTTATATAGTTATCAATGAAGGGTCTGCTTAGGGTGAAGGCAAGTGTTCTTAGGTACTAGAGCGAGATGATCACAAGATATAAAAATTGGGATAAATAGTTCACTCGAAGTGAAGGCATGGGATGCTGAGGTGCTAGAGTGACACATTGACAAAAACAAACTATTGGCTCATGGTGAAGGTAAGTGTGTCGAGGTACAAGGGCGACACAGGTGATAGAAAAGAGCTAAATGATCAATGCTTACTCAAGGTGAAGGTGCAAAGGACCGAGGTACTAGGGTGGCACAGTGATTTGAGAATAGCTTGTGGCAAGCTAAAGAAGACCTTTAATGGATCGAAGGAAAATGGAAAAATATGAGGTTCCTTCTTAGGGTGAAGACATGAGACGTTGAGGTATTAGAGAGGTGACATAAGAAGATGATTGAGCTAGGCACTGATAATGTCTAGGGAGACCAAAAGTTATGGTGACAAGCTTAAGTGAGGGAGCACTTAAGCCATGGTGTACAAAAGGAAGCAACGACAGGTGTAGGCACGCCACAACAGAGGCCTTTCATTTGAGGTACTAATGTAGACAGAGTTCAAATGTGAGCTTTGTTATTTTGGTTGGCTGAGTGTCAGGATTCATACCGATACAAGTCAGTATGCTACATAAGGTGAAGAATGTTGTCAGAGGAAAAATTAGGTGAAACCTCATGGACAAGGTATGAAAGACCAAAGTGATTTGGCATAGGTGGTTTTGAACATCAGGTGAACAGTGTTAGCCATGAACTAAGAAAACTTTATGGACTGAGTTCCAACATGGGAAGGGTTGGAAGACCTATGAGTTTATTAGGGAATGTTAGTGTAGATTGATGGCTACATTGGCAAAGTCTATGGAGATGAACACAAAATGGTTTCAAGCGCTAGATGAGAGGTGTTGGTCACAGAGAACGGGGCTTGACAAACTGAGTCCCAAAACATGGAGATGTCGGAGGACCTAAGTGAATGAGTGTGAGTTAAAGTGGGTTGATTGCCATATGACAAGATGTAGAGGCAAGACCTAGAAATTTTATGGATGAGGTATGTAAGTCCTAAGAGAAGGTAATGCACAACAAATAGTGTAAGGTGGTTCCAAACATTGGGAGGAATGCTAGCCACGAGTTGGGGGACACTCAACGAACTGAGTTCCCATGGCAAGAAAGGTCGGAAGACCTATGAACTAAAGCGAGTGCAAGTCATTGTGGGTTAATTGTCGCGTTAACAGTATGTAGAGTTGATGCGAACTGTGAAAGCTAAATGATTGCTACATAGTGAATACAAAGTGGAAAGATCTCGAAGGAGGCAATGCACAATGAACTATACAAGGGCGGTTTCGAACAATAGATAAGGTTGTTGGTTGTGGAATATATTGAATGTTCGGTGTGTAGCTTTGTTGGCAAGTTAGTTGATGTTCAGTTATGGGACCGTGCAATAGCTTGCATTTTAGAATCAAGAGTAATTTGACATGGACAAGTCGAGGTATGATGAGTTCACATTGATTAGATCTAGTGAAAGAATCCATGTCGCATGGGGTTGTGATTGACTTGTGTATCACACATTGTGAGGTGCATGGATTGGGAATCTCAGAGAAGAGACCCGTGGTTCGACGGATGGAGTCACAGCTTGGTTCACAAGAGCCTAAGCAACAGTGCATGTTATACACGAAGCGGCAATATAAATTGTGCCTTGGGTGAAAAGAAAAATTGGATTGATTTCTAAGATAGGGGATCGTACCTTGATAGCAAAGCGAATTTGGGCTGATTTTGAGGACAGAACAAGGCTTGGATTAGGTTTGCTCGCTGGCTGAGCCGTGTTCAGAAGAGTCTGAAGCCGCATATGTCAAGAGCCAGCACAGATAAGTGTACTTGTTGGGCTAAGCAAGCCTCCTAAAGTAGACATTGGTGCACAATTGAGCATGGAAGTACACGATGGATAATGTGCATTGGTGTGTTTCTGTGCAACGGATCGCACAAAGCGGCACTAGGAGTGCCTTGGAGACCCGGGGTTATTCATGGAGTAGGCTATGTATAGGGGTTCTAAGCCGAGTTCAATGTGATACTAGGTAATGATTGAAAGTGATCGAGGTGCAAGAAAGGGGTGTGCAAGCCAAAGTGAGCACTTGTGTGGTGGTGTTAACAAGGGCATCAACCAAACAAGTGGCAGAGAATGTCATGACAAGTCTTGGCATGTGCATGGACACAGGCAGCTTGGTGGGTGGCACAATGGCATTTTTGTAAATATCACCCAATGGAAGAATCATGAATAAGTCTAGTATGATTTTCTAGGGGATATGATGTTCCCTTCTAGCAATCCATAAAGGGCTTAGCATATACCTTTAGGACGGGTGGATGCGTGAAGGCACCTAGGCCCTTTACATGAGCATGAGGCATGTCTGAACAGTTTCCATCTCTTGAAGATTTTGAACTTCCCCAGCAAAATACCAAACACACCTGGAAGATAAAAACTCCAGCTGGCAAAAATCCTGACTGATCCCACAAAAGGATTTCCCTAGCAGAAGCCGCTCTTAGCTGGCAGGCAGAAAATTTTGATTGGCACGATGGATAGTGGGCATGTAAAAGACATGCTCCTAGCTCACATGAGTTTAAACTATGATGCATCCCCATTATGGGTTGGGGGCAGCTCTTGGCACGCATAGAGGTGTTGCCTAAAGTTCCTACAGGGTTGGGTTCCTTCATGAGACAATTCTTGGGACCCCAGGCGTAACCAACATTAGGTGTTTGTCGGATGAAAGGCTTTACTATGTGGGTGCTACTAACATGCACTATGCGATAGTGGTGATTCATAGGCAGTCGAGTGGGCTATCCCATGGCCTTAGTGCTTGGGTGTGTTTGGTCCTTGTGTTGAGTAAAAATCCTAGCTTAGCCTCAAACAACCACGATGGTGGCAGTACAAAACTTGGGACAACGTCTTACATAGAACGATGTGGTATGCTTATAAGGTGTCATGGTCATCGGTGGGCTTACTGGCTCATGTGACAACTCGAGGATGTGCTATAGGTGTGTTGGACCTTCAGTGCTATAAGTGGAGCATGATAGACTTGGGGTCGTTTGAAATGCGCTTCGATGGCACGGCATGAGTGTCAAGATGGCATACTAGTTGCTCAGTTAGGTGTCGATGAAATGAAGTGCCTTACGAGTGGGACAAGTGTTGTGATGAGGCAAAGAAGTCATTCGCAAGCCAGTTAAGCATGACTTGGCATGACGGTATTCTTGAGGAGCAGTATCGTTGTCAGTATATGTGAGACATGTCGACAGGTCAGAGAATGACTCAAATAATGGTAAGGCTAGCCTTAACTATGTAATAATCAAGATGCCACACGATTTTGACATAGAGAAAAATATGGTTGTGACAATCTAGCATGTTGTTGTATCCTCCATGTCCATCTATCTTTGCTATCATGTGTCCACGCCAACTTTGTTTAGCATTGTGACAAATGTGCCATCCTCAACACTGGTCGTTATCAGCACGACACCATATATTCATCTGCGAGCACAATAGTGGTAATATTACACCCATTAATATGTCATTCAAGCTACTCAAGAAGAGGCCCCCTGGGGCATTATTGAAATGGAAGAATAGATTTGATGACAAGGATGGTGACTTGGACACCAGGGGACGACATGTGAAAGAAAATTGGTGGGGATTTGAAATTTTGTCTAACCCCACAAATTTTCTTCCACCTATTGTCCCATGTCCAAGACACCATCCTGAAGATCAACCAAATCCTGGACAGAACATTTGCGGCCGAAAAACACAAAAATAAATTAATTAACTAATCAATAAACAAATAGAATTAAAATTAAACTTATCATTAGTCTGATAATCCAAGCTGCCTGATCCTGACTGTTTTGCATCACCCAAGCAATTTTTTGGTCTAAGAAGAGGCCAGTTTATTTGGTCTAAGAAGAGGGCAGTCTTAGTCCAAGAAGCCTTTGCTTATATTTTATATGAAAAAAAAATTAATAGAAAATCTTTGGATAGCATTCATTAAAGAAAAAGTCCAATCCATAGGAAGACATGGAACTCAAATGGATGAGGACATTGTCCATTTGGCTTCTAGAAGGTTCTGTACAGATAAACAGCCCAAACAGGTCATGCCATCTATCCAAGTGGCAACCAAAGTTTAAAATGAAAAATTCTGAATAGCAAAGAAAAACTACAAAGCCAAAGCATGGTAGCCTCCCACTTCTTTCTTGTTCTTTTTTTTTGTCCTTTTTTTTTGTGGGTTTTGCAAAGCAATAAAGAGTCCAGTTCCTTTGGTCAATATCTTTTAAAAGGAGACTCGTACTTCTGAGGAAAATTCCTTTGAATGAAATTGAGATAATTCTCCTTACCAAAAAAAAAATTAAAAAATATATTTATTTATTTATTATCAACTAATGACATTTATAGGTGGTCATATTAATGAAGAGTTCTACAAGTGGCGAGCTAACATTGTTTACCCAGCATATCTGCTGGGTAATTGAACCAGCTGATGCGGACTCTTTTATGGGTGAGAGGATTGTATCCGCTCCTCTTATCTTATGCTCCTCTCTGCACCCTGTCTCCAGAAGTACAAATATCCATTGCTAGAATGGAGTATATCCTTTGAGGGAATGATGTGTCATTCCACAAATTCATTCCCTAGCTGCTAAGTCTACCATAAGCAAATGCAATGCTTACCCGAGGAAGGACAAGTGCTAAACTATGACAATCTAAAATAATATTCCAAATCTTCAAGGGGATATGAGCCTCATGATCATTGAGAAGTTTCACAATAGAGCTACCGTCACCTTCAATCTGAATTGGATATCTTGGAAAGTCCTAAGCCAGTCTAAGGCCCAAAAAAATAATGTTGTTTCTGCTTCTTCTAGGTTACATGGTGACAGTTCTTGTGTTTTCCCCAGGATGAACTATCCATTATGATCTCTTACAATTGCCGTAGATGCATAATGATTACCTATTTCTCTGCCCACATTGATTTTAATAGTCTAATAGTGGGGGTTTCCAGTTGTTTAGAAGGTGTATTCCTACATCTCTTGGTTGCTCATTGGTGGTGGTGGAATCGCTTGGAATATCTTTCTTCATGTTGTATGCCATAATTAACTGATTTGTATGAGATACTATACCTTTTGCAAAGATACCTCAGATCACGGCTCCTCTAAATAGCATCATGTCTAATATTGAATAAGATAACCAGTCTTTAATGTAGTCATGAAAAGATATGTTGCATTCTCGAAATCTGAGGCCAAGAGTAGATCCAACCCATACCAGTTGGGCCACCTCACAACCAAAAATAAATGGTCAGTTATTTCACATTATTTTTCACATAATAGACAAGTTTGATCATATCCTGCTATTATTTTAGCCATCCTACTTCTCACAGAAAATGCTCCATTGATGCATCTCAAAATAAAAATAATGATTCTAGGGAGAACCTACTTTTCCTTATAAAGATCCAACCAAAATTTCCTATGGACAGCTTCATTCCATTTTGACGTGGCACCTATAGAATCAAATAACATTTTGTATACTAACTTTGCAGAGAATTTACCTGATGTGGTTTTTGTTTAGATTAATTTGTCTTCCTCCTGGCTTTCTCCTCTAGGTAGATGTATTTACATAATTCGGGCAGCAATAATCAAATCAAATAAGATCTTCCTTGAGAGCCCCCATGAATTAGATCCTTCACCCTAGAGAAATCATCCTCTTCCGGATCTGCCAATTATTGGAGTGAGGGAGAATTTGATATCCATGGTTCATGCCATATTTTGATAGATGATCTATTTCCAACCATCTAGCAATCTGCTTTTTTTTTTTTTTTTTTTTAAAGTTTCCCTATTCTTCATGACATATATTCACACTCGAGATGCAAATTTTGGGCACTTTCCTATCCAAATTTCATGACGTTTCAGGTACTTTGCTTGTAGAATTTTGACTCAAATTACATCCAGATTTTACAAGAATGTTCAGCCCAATTTAGAGACTAAATCTTTATTTACTATCTCTATGTCTCTTCTATCTAAACCACCATTACTTTTATTTTTGAAACTGCCCCTAACCTGTTAAATACATGTGATTGTCACCTTCTTTAAATCTCCATAAAAAATCCCTCTGCAAGGAATTTATTTTGTTGCAAATCGTCTTTGGTAAGAGATTAGCAGCCATGAAGTAAGAGATTAAAATTGTCTTTCCTGAATGAGATAGTAATTTGGACTTCTATCCTACCAACTTGGATTCCACTTTTTGGATAACGAATTGATAAGTGGCCATTTTTGAATGATTTAGATGTAGAAAATTCCCAAGATATCTATTATTATTCTTCATTCTTTGAACTATGATCATGTCAATCAGCTCATCTCTATTTTTTGGCTGACATTTTGCTAAAGTGCATGGAGAACTTTTCAAAGGTTATTTTCTAGCTTGACTTGTTTTTAAATACCTCCAACATCTCTTTTATTTTGTTTATTGTATTCCTATTAGTTGTGCCAAATATGAATAGATTGTCTCCAAAAATGACTCCAATTCTTGCATCTAAATCGATAAGGTTTCATATCCTTTTAATGGCTTCAATATCTTTTTCTTAAAACCTTGGACCAGTTTAGTTAAGAAAATGTGATCTTTTGAAGTGGCCAAACTCGTTATTCTAAGACATGGTTATTGCGGTTATTCTATGTCAACAACAGTAGTTGAGTTTATTCATTGTATTATGATTTTAACCCATTGCTTTATAAGAGTTGGGCCCATGTTAGATCAACTAATAGGAATCTAACAAAAAGTAAAGAAATAATAATAATAATAACAAATCAAAGAAAGAGGGAGAAGAACCACTTTTAGGGTGGGGGCTTCCAATCTCCAATAGATGCAATATTGATTAATCTTCTCTATATTCTTACACAAATTCTTTGGTCATATATTATTCGAACCCTGCCTAATCTATACTTACCAACTTCTACAACAAATGCAGCGAAACTAGGGACTAATATGAAAGGAAACATGATAAAAGAAAATTATTTGTAGGACTTGTATCATTCCACCCTGTAGAAGAAGAACCTTGTCTCCAAAGTAGAAAGAGTTCGAAAAGAAAAATTGTATATTAGTTGAACCCATGAAGTGGGATCTTTGAACAACGAATTATTGCTTCAACCACTTGATCATGATCACTAGTGTTATCTTCATCAGCCCAATCACCTTCTATAAGGAACGATTGTTTAACTTAATTTGCATGATGACCTCGACTAAATTTTCATCGCAATTATAATAGAACCCATTCTAAGATATTCATCCATCTACCATGATGAGAGCTGTTTGATAGTGATGTTGTTAGTTATGGAAAATTTCTCTGGAGCCACTACTGATGTTGGTGTAGGGTCATCATTAGGTGGTTCAACAATTGGATGAAGGAACCTTCCCATATTACAAAGGGTGGGATGTCTAGATTTATATAACTTCTCAACTTTTCATAAAAGACTAACAACCTTAATCAAGGAATCAAATTTTAATATTTTTACATCATTACGGATGTCATCCTGAAGGCCACTTACAAAGCATTATATCATAAATGATTCAAGTAATTCAACTGTGACATTTGCTGAATGTTTAAATTCCTTTTAATAGTTTTGCACTAATCCCTTCTATTGCATCTTTGCAAAAGCTTTCTTAGGTTTGGCATATTCAGATGCCCCAAATTGGGTGCACCTAGCTAAAAGGAAAATTTTCCAATTCTATGATTTGACAGCTTTCTCTATATCCCTCAAGATGAATTGTAGCTAGCTGTATTTTTTCTTCTTTAGTAATTAAATTGTAAAAGAAAACAATTGGGCTTGAGAAACCCAACTAATAGGAGCCTCTCCATTAAATCGAGGGAAATCAACTCGGGTATGTTGAGTTTGGATTGATTTTATACTCACGTTGAAGATTGCAAGGTTGGATTCGTCATATGACCTTAATGTTAGTGAAGGTGATTTTGCAGATGAACACAATGCCTTTGTATTTTGAGCTAGTAGGTCGTGAAGGAGTCCTTGAATCATCGACATATGAGATATAATATCTAAGAAATTATGTTTGGTTATCATTTATTATTCATTCATCGTGTCCTTGATTGTGATTAAATTTTCCTCAAGTCAATTAATTATTTCTTGAGAATGTGTATACATAAAAGATCAAACTTGTAATACCTTGTAACACTCATAAACGGTAAAAATATAATTGAACATAAGCAACGGTAAAATTTATTATTAAAAATTTTTAAATAGACCATAGTAGAATTTGGTACCCAATAGAATGAATTAGAAGTGAAAAAACCCAAAATAAGCCATAAACTTGTTAAGTCCTAAAGTTGTCCTAAGAGGGTATTTAGGGTAACTTTATAGGCAAACCTGTACCAACCCATAAATAATTTGAGGGAAAACCATATATCATTGGAAAGATACGATTCTACCTTCCAACAAAATAAATGTTGTATGAATAAGAGTTTCTTAGAGGAAGTTATGATCGTTTTTTCACAAGGTGCTTATGCTAATAGGCCAACAAATTTAAAGTAAATTTAGAGTTAAACCTATAATAATCCCGAACGAATTACCAAGAAAATTATATACCATCGAAAATCTCTTGAAGTCTACTTTCCAACACACAAAAATGACGATCAAAACCGAGTTTTCTAGAGAAAGTTTTGAGTATTTTAGTCCAAAGAGGTCAAATTTGAAAATTTTGATGGATGGATCTGAACTAAGTAGATCGATCCAATACTTAGTGGATTGATCTGAGTTCACAAAATTTTATAAAAAACTGACCTGAAACATTCTGAACCAATCTAGCAACCTTGCAGATTGATTCGACCTTTTAGTGGATAGATTTGATCCTTTACAGATCGATTTGAAATGACCAAGATTACACTTTGAGGTAAAATCAATTTAGGGAGTGTGAGACCTCCCCTAACTCGACCTAAACACTAGAGTGAAGATAGGATAACAAATACAAAATATTCTAAGTCATTTTTGCTTCACATCTAATATAGAGCCTAAAAGAGTAAAAATGGCTCTTAATGATTTGGATTGAATCATGGTCATGCAAGAGGAGCTAAATCAGTTTAAAAAAGAATGATGTGTGGTTTCTAACTAAAAGGCTCTTTAACAAGAATGTCATTGGTACCAAATGGATATTCAAGAACAAACATGATGAACATGGTACAATGACTCAAAATAAGACCAAATTAGTGGCAAAGAGGTGTGCCCAAATTGAGGGCATTGACTTTGAGGAAACATTTAC
This sequence comes from Platanus orientalis, assembly GCA_025762735.1. Lineage (NCBI taxonomy): Eukaryota > Viridiplantae > Streptophyta > Magnoliopsida > Proteales > Platanaceae > Platanus > Platanus orientalis. The sequence goes on along the minus strand of JAOXJP010232340.1, from coordinate 8,999 downwards.
CCTTGTTGCTAGATTGGAGTCCATTAGAAGTATACGTAGAGCAACCAAAAGGATTTATAAATCCTCACTTGTCTAACTATGTATATTGTCTTAAGAAAGAACTATATGGCCTCAAATAAACTCCGAGGGCTTGGTATGAGAGTCTCACAAGATTCCTTCTTAATCACCATTTTGACAGAGGAAGTGTAGATAAGTCCATCGACATCAATTGGTGGCCTAACAAAGACCTCCTACGGGCTGGTTTAAACTCAACTGTGATGGGAGTTGCCGTGGAAATCCCAGGAGTTCTGCGGAGGGGGAGTGATTAGAGATGAAGTTGGTATGGTACAGGGAGCTTACTCTGTTCATTTTGGCCATGGTACTAATAATGGGGCTGAGTTAAGGGCTATTACAGAGGGGATTGTGTTATGTAAACGGATAAATCTTTTTAATGTGATTATTGAAAATGATTCTAAGGTGGTTGTGGATTGACTTCATGCGGGTAAGTGCACATTGTGGTATTTATGGAATTATTGGGATGATTTACTTACGGCTCTTGAAGGAGTTAACTTTACGGTTGTGCATCAATTTCAAGAAGCTAATCAAGCAACGGATTTCCTAGCACGGCAAGGCGAGTTGGGTCAGAATTTGACTTACAAAGGATATCAAAATTTGCCATGGTTTTTGAGAGGTGTCCTTCATCTTGATAAGTTGGGCTTTCCCTATCTGAGGACTTACTTCTTTGGTTTTTTGTTTTTGGTTCTTATAGGCCTGTTTAGTTTGGTTTTATTGCGTTATTTATAGTTTATTGTATTGTTTGTTTCTTTTCTTATTATTTTGATATTTGGGATGTTTTCTTTGAATATCTGTAAATCCCAAGTGTCATGTATGTTACCACGGTTTCCCTCCGCCACAAGTGAGGGTTTTAATAAAATTGGGAGGGGGTCACTCAGGTGACCTTCGTCTCTTCTTTAAAAAAAAGTGTAGATAAGAAACTTTTATATTTAAAAAAAAGGGTGATATCCTCATTGTGCAAATCTATGTAGATGACATCATTTTTGAGTTCACCAATGAAAAAATGTCTTATGGTTTTGAAAAAACTATGAAGTTTGAATTTGAGATGAGTATGGAAGGAGAATTTAAGTTTTTCCTTGGTCTTCAAATGAAGCAAACTAATGATAAAATTTTATTTAGCCAAACCAAGTTTGCTAAAGACTTATAACTAAGTTTGGATTGAAAGAATCCAAACTAGCAAACATCCCTATCAGCACAAGTGACAAGATCACAAAAGATCTTGATGGAACTGAGGTTGACTCCACTTACTATTGGAATATCATTGGGAACTTTCTTAACTTGATCACGACCAGATTGGATATCTCCTTTAGTTTAGGTGCATGTATTAGGTACCAAGCTACCCCAAAGAGTTACATCTCAAAGCAACTAAGAGGATCATTTGTTATGTCCACAAGACAACGGATTTTAGGTTGTGGTATCCATTTGACACCATATATGAGATTATAGGGTACTTAAATGCTGATTGGGCTAGGGATATCAAAGATCGCAAGAGCACAACTAGAAGTTGTTTCTATATAGGAAATAATCTTGTTTCTTGGCATGGAAAGAAACAAAATTCTATTTTGTTGTCAACTACCAAAGCAGAGTACATTACAACCTATAGTGGATGCATTCAACTCTTATGGATGAAGCAAATGCTTAAGGATTACGAGTTGATCCAAGGCACCATGAGCCTATTTGTTGACAACAAAAATGCAATTAATATCTCCAAAAATCCAGTTCAGTACTCAAGGATAAAACACATTGACATTAGACACCGTTTCATTCAACAGTTGGTAGAAGAGAACATTGTCACATTGGATTAGGTTTAAGACTAGAGATCAATTGGCAGATATTCTTTCCGAACCCCTTAATTCCAAACGATTTGAATATCTTTGGAGCCCTATTGGTCTGTGAATGATCTCATGAATCCTACTTGGATCATGAACTTTGTGATTGGAATTAAAGTCCTTGAAAATAAGCCAATCATGATTGGAAGTGAGGATTGATGAGGGACTAAAACTCAGGTGGCTCATCCTTAGCTTAAGTCAGGCATTAAAGTTCACTGCCATGTAGATAAACTTGTGAAAGTAGGATCAGGTTTCGTGATCGATCACAAAATCAGTGATTAATCACAATTGTGATCGATCACACCCTAACCAATTACGGATCTCATGATTAACAGGAGGGTGTTTTCATCTAATAAAACATAAATTTTAAAAGATGAAATGGGCTCTCAGTTTGTCATTTTCACCCACCAAACATCCCTTATTCATCTAGAACTTCCTTCCTCTTGAGCCAATCTTGTCCAAACTCTCAAATCCTTCAATCCTCGATTCTCCAATGGCTCTGCATATGAAGAAGACGACATCCAAGACCCCCTCGCAAGTTCCATCCTCATCTCAACCACCGAGGAATCCAAGAAAATGATTAATGGATTCATCACCCGCAAAGGGAAAACGATCCAAGAGTTAGAAGGACGGCTCGTATTCTCCCTTTTGTAATGCTTAGATCTTAGAGAGGTTTGAGAAGGTGTTCTTCCATTGCACCTTCATCAATGAGAGATATATGGAGGCCAAAGCCCTCTGAATGGCCCACATTTATGAAAGGATTGAAACATTGGGATGGCTCCCATTGTTCGAGTTGAAGGGGCCCATCCAAGAAGATGTTGTGCGAGTTTTCTACACCAACGTCTTTAATGAGAACTATCAAACCAACTCTTTTTCCACTGTAGTCTACCACGTCCCAGTCCATGTGAACCCAGACATTGTTGCAAAGATTCTTGGCATGTCGTTAGTGACTTCAAATGCCTTAACATTCCTCATCACAAAGCTCATCATGGACCAGAAGGCTAAATGGGTTCAACACCCTTGTGGCCAATTTGCAAATTGATCAAGCAAGCTACAGCACAATGATTGTAGGCCCATCATGAAGTTCCTACACTGAATTTTTACCTACAACTTCATCCCTAGCACACACCACAGTAATCTCACAGACAACGTGGCATATGTCATTGACACCATCCTCAACTTGAAGTAGATCGATGTCACCTCCATCTGTTGTTCTCTCCATGGGCTGTGGCACCCTATCCTAGATGAGACTAATGACCAAGGCATACGGGTCTTCCACTAGACCTACACTTTGTGCATCCCCTCACAAAGATGCCTCTGCCAATGTCAAGTTCACCATGATGTGACTGCTACACAATCTGGTGGGAAAGGTGTCTAGAGTTCTCAAGAACCAGAAGTGGATCACCAAGAATTAGAAGCTTCTGGCTGTAAGCTACAACAAGGAGCACCCAAACATGCCTTTACACTTGGAGTCCATGAGCAGCTTAGAGGATGAGGCAAAGATTCTTTAGGACGAGGACTATTTTTATTTGTTGGCACCTGACACTTCCAGAAGGATGTTCCTACTTCACATTAAGAGGCTGCAGAGAATGTTGCGGAGGTTGATGAGGATGATGAAGAAGGTGATGATGGTGATGATGAGGAAGATGATGATGCCAATGATGGCAGTGAGGATGGAGAAGAAGATGGAGAGGAAGACGATGAAAATAATCGAGATGATCCCAAATATAAGGCTTGATGCCCTTATGCATTTTTTTTTTTTTTTTTCCTTTTTTTAGCATAGAGACTGTCTTGGGGGTATACATGTATATGAATTTTACCTTTTACAATCATCTTTAGTCAATGAATGAAAGTTCATCATGTTTTGGATCATCTATTCATGTAGTGCTTCTCCTTGTGTTTATCTCTATAATTTTTTGTTGTCTTGTCAATTCTTGCAAAAAAGGAGAGGAGTAATACACTAGTGTGGAGATATGTGAATATGAAACTTAGGGGGAGTAGCAAATGTAAGAGGAGCCTTCACACTTAACAAATAATAACCAATGACAATGTAATATTGTTTAGCTAAATGTTCATGCACACATGCATTATACTTTAAACATTTATTCTTATATTGTTAAATGGCCAAATGGCGTGAGAAAGGTTGGTGTTTTGTGTTTATGGTTGCAGGACAAATGGCTAAAGATACAAGAGATGAGCTTACAGTGATAATTGTCTTCTTATATAACTTATGAGTCCATGTATTTGGGATGTTGGGACAAATCATGTATTAAAATGTAAATTCAGTGTATTTGGGGTTTTGCCATGGAATTGACAAGGGGGAGATTGTTAGTGTAATTAATTTCAATCCCATGGACAAATTATATGTAAGGTCTATTTCTTGTAAGTGTCCAATGTGTTCCAAGTTCAAAGGCAAGAAGAAAAGTTGGATCAAAGACTTAAAGGATGACCAAAAGACATCTTGGATTTTTCAATCCATAAAAGGTATAAAGCATGCATTGCATATCACAGTCATTGACAAAAAGTTGACCTAAACATGTGAGAAAAATCCATTAAAGACCCCAAGCACAATTGGCCAAACATAACCTAAGCATTGGACCAACAAAAGTGCAGTGATTAGGGCGGTGATCAATCATAGATCTTGTGATTGATCACAGATCAATCTGTGATCGATCACAACCATGATCTTGTTCTTAGTTTGAGAGACCCAAGCTTCAGGCCCCTTTAGGTGAAATCAATCACCACAAGGATCACGACTTGGCCTTCGGTTTCATGACCAATCACGGATCTCGTGATTGATCACAAGATGGACTTTATGTCCTAAGGCCTAGAACCTGATCCATGATCGATCATGAGATTGGTGATTGATCATGGGTTGTGATCAATCATCACTCACATGATCGATCATAGGGGCAATTTTAACAAAATTCATATTTTATTCCTCTCATGCGAAATGCTTCGAAATTTAAACCCCGTTTTTGGATATCGAAGGCTTGAAAGAGTTGCTCATTTTTAAAGATTCTAATCTAAGGACTTGGAATGCTTATATCCCTTATAAGAGGAAAACTTTCCTCTTTAGGGAAACATTTCAAGGAAACTATAGAGTGTTAGAATCCTTGCCAAAAGTGAGCCTCCTCCCTTGAGAAATCCCTTTCTCTCTCTCTCTCTTTCATTGTTTTAAGCTTTAGTAGCTAACAACTTCTCCAAAGATCACTCTCTCATCTTCTTCTATACAACACCAAGCTAATATCATTGAGGATAACTACTAGTGGGTTGTTCTTAAAAGAAAACCCTTGCTTGGCTAAGCTTAAGGAGCACTAGAGCCAAGGCTTAAAGTATGGTGAGTGTACTAAAGCACACTAGCTCAACAATGAATACTCTCATTTGGAAAGAATAGCAACATCAACCATCTAGTGGTAATATTTACTTTCTATTTGCATTCATATTCATTTGCATATTGTTTTTCTTTCACTAGAGACACTGAAAGTTGACTACACTCGTCAGAGACACTGAGTGTATTTTTAGCTTGCCAAGAGCAAGTAGTTAGGTTTTGTGTGTTTTAACCTAGGTTGTATTAATCAATCTAAATAAAATATACCTAAACTCGGAGGTGAGCTTTAGAAGAGTGGATGTAGGCCATTGTGCCGAACCACTATAAATATTATGTTGTGGATTGATTGTGTAATAGCTTGTCTCTTTATTTCTACGATCTTATCTACTCTTACACATCACCTATTTAAAATTACACTTGAGAAGACACATTATAGCACACACACACTTGGATTAATTTAAAGAAGCTAAAAGTAACTTTAAAATCAATCCTAACATACAAAAAAAGGGGTAAACAACTTTTAAATCCTATTCACCCCCTCTAGGATCAACTTGAAAGTCTGGGTTTATCCTAGAAGAGGGAGTGAATAGGATGTATAAAAATTCTTTTGGTTTACCCCCAATTAAAATTCCAATTTTAGGTGTTACAATAATTCTTGGAATTTAATGCACTTAGAAATATGCTTTAATTATATTTAATTACAAGTGCAATGCAACGGCAATTAGTAATTTTGATCTTCCAATTACTTTAGGTTCCTACTCAATTGTAACTATGAAAGATCATATATAAAGTGGTAAACATGCCATGTAAGGATAAAGCAAAGAGTCAATTCACACCATAAGTAAAAATACAAGGCACTATATTTATAGTGGTTCGGCACTCGAGCCTACATCCACTTTCAATGCTCACTACCGAGCTACTAAATTTTATTAAGCTTGAATTGCATTACAATGAAGGTTAAAATTTCAAAACCTACTACTTGTAAAAGCAAGTTCTACTCCCGATGTCTCCAACGGTAAAGGTCTATACTTGGTGTCTCCGACGGGTATGGTCTACACTACTGGTGTCTCTGGCGGTAGTGTTATGGTCTTCACTTAGTGTCTCCGATGGGTGCTAAAGTCTCAAAGTAAAATTGAAATCAATAAAAATTACCTCACTAGGCTTGTGTATTGCTTGTTGTACATAAGGTGGTTGCTCCTTTGTTGAGCTAGTATGCCAATACGTTCCACCAAGCTTCCAAGAGTGTCTCTTGCTTCTTGAAGCTTCTTACAAGAGTTTACTTGAGAGTAAACCCTTCACCTTGTCACACTCTTCTTGTTCTTCCTGTAAAGTGTTGGGGAAGAACTTAAATGGCTCTTTGGTCTTCAATGGATGCTCATGAATGGAGCCAACTTGATAGTTGATGAGATTGAATGCCTTGCTCTCTCTCTCAAGATTTCTTCTCTTATTTTTGGTGTGATCTTATGTGTTCTTCAATTAGAGAGCTCTTTTGAGCTTCTCTCATACTTATAGGGGACGAGCACAGTCATGCACCCTTGATTTGGCATCTATCCCAATGGTTAAGAAATCACAGACGTAGATCTATTTTTATTTTTGAATTTCTATAATTGTGGATCGATCCGGCTATGTTGAATTGATCTGCACCGATCGATCTGGCATCCCCAGATTGATCCAATGTCTCAATCTGAGACACTCGAGCTTTGCTGGATCAATTCGACAAGTAGCGGATTGATCTGCTAAGTACGGATTGATCTGACCCCCTCCGGATCTATCCGATTCCCCTATTTTCTGCCATTTTTCCTGGAGCCGACTCCCACTCACTTGGGAACTTATGTAAGTGGCATGTATTGGTCCATAAGGTTATGTAAGGTGTCTTTTGATCTTCCTAACCTATGTCAATCATATTGTATATCTTTAAAAACCTTTTTGTGCTTGATGAACCATAGATCTTTAAGTCTTCAAACCTTAATAGTCTTGGGAATGGATCATCCTTGGCTTCAAGTGATGGAGCTCGTCTTCCTTCTTGGAAACCAACACTTAATGATTACAGACATGACTAAAGATATGCAATGCACATGCCATGGCTAATTTATCACTCCATGTATTTTTCACAATATGGAATTAACAATCTACATCAACACAACTTATTAGGTAGTTCAATTTATGTATACACTTTTCATTCTTTGGTTGGTAGAAATGTGAGTCTATTATATATTTACAAAGATTTGTGGTTTAATCTCTAAGGAATTTGGTTGTGTGAGTTGATATATATTTTATGCACATTTTTCTTCCAAGGTTCTTAGATTTGTTAAGATTGAACTTTGTTTTGGTGGATTCACCTCTATTTTTCTTGAGAATGTTGATTTTCTTGAGTCAGATGTTAGTTCTCTATTATTATGTTAAGAAGGATTCTCTACATTATTTTTATAGTTTCTTGGATTATGAAGTTATTTACATGATGTTATTATCTTGTTAGATGAGTTTGATAATCTCTACTCTATTTGGAAAGGTTTTGAAGTTGGATTGATTGATTGGATGGTTTAGAAGGTTCTATGTGGTGTATCTTGGTCTATCCTTTGATTTCCCTTGAAATCCTTAATTTCCTGCACTCTACCTATTTGATAAATTGTCATATGATTAGTTCTCCATGATTTTCATATCTTTTGAATGCCTTTAGACTCTCCACATGTACTATTGCTCACTTTGATGAATCACTTTTACCTTCTGTTAATCCATTGCAATTTATGTTAACTCTATTGATTCCCATGTTAGAATCTTAGAATTCATGTGTGTTGCATTGGGTTTTGCATCCATTGAAAATGTTTGGTGGCATGGACATGTTACTTTAGCACGGTTTACTTTAGTGCTTTCATGGAGCATCTTGTTTAGACTTCTACAAGAGTTTTGAAACACATGGGATACTTGGTTTTATCAATGATGATATTTGGCAAGAAAAGGTTTTACATTTAGAAGCATCTTATCTATCCTTAGAATTAAGTCAAGCATCTTCTAGGGGCTTGGAGCCAAGCTCTTAGGTCTTTCAGTTATGAGTGAAAATTCACTCGTGATCGATCACAAGATCTGTGATTGATCATGCTCGTGATCTATTACGAGATTTGTGATCGACACGACCCTACTTACACATGTGTGTTGAGTCTCTGCTAGGGCCTTCTAGGGCCATATATGAGTGATCCTCCACATGCTTAGACATCTAATGGGCTAATATATATCACTCTCCTCACCATGAATCATGCATGCATATACCTTTGACTATTAGAGAACTTAAGGCATCCCAAGGTAGCTTCCTGTCTTGTTCTTCTCGTCTTGAGTCTAAATTGTCTTCTTCTCTTGGCACTTAGAGTTCACAGGGACACTAACAAGACATAAAGGCCTTACATACTTAGCTTTTTTATGGGATTGACAACTAATACATTAACAAGACTTAGCAGATATACTCATAGACCAAGCAAAGACCATTGGACTGCAATCATTAAAGTGTTGAAATATATAAAAGATATTAATAATTTGGGTCTACATATAGTGGATATCTTACTATCCTTGAAGGGTATAGTGATGCTAACTAGATATCCGACTCTGATGAGTCAAAGTTTACAAGTGAATTTGTGTTCACACTTGGTGGAGGAGCAGTATCTTGGAAATCATCCAAGCAAATATGTGCAGTTCTATCTATTAGGTCTTATGTATTGTCAATGTAAGTACATGTAGTGGTCATGTAGTAGGACTTTATGTTGTAATTGTATATGTTCATGTAAGTCCAAGAAGAG
>JAOXJP010232339.1:0-10488 GCA_025762735.1 Platanus orientalis | reverse complement strand
TCCTCATCATCTATTTTAACATCAATATTTCTTAAATCCAAAATAATTTTATTAAATTCATCAAGATGGTCTTTAATAGGCATACCTTCATGCATCTGGAGAGTAAACAACCGCTTCTTTAAATATAAATAGTTTGTGAGAGATTTTGTCATATACAGGCTTTCCAGCTTGAGCCACAATCCAGTAGCCGTCTCCTCTTGTACAACTTATCGCAGAACTTCATTGCTCAAGCACAATAGAATCACACTGTATGCCTTTTCCATCAGTTCGTCCTTATCATCATTCGTCATGGTTTTAGGTAGAGAATTTCTGCCCTTTAGTGCTTTCATCAACCCTTGTTGAACCAGTAAAGCTCGCATCTTCACTTACCAGAGGCTAAAATCGTTCTTCCCATCAAATTTCTCTATGTCAAACTTTGCCACCATTGGAGATCGAAACAACCAAATAGCTCTGATACCAGCTTGTTGTGACTAAACCCACAAACCAAAGAGAAAAATGAAATAGACAATGAACACAAATCACACAAAAACATAATGATATACATGGTTTAGCTTATAGCCTACATCCACGAGCGAAGATGGCAAGAAATTTCATTATAAATCAATGGAGATTTCAAGGAAATCAATTTCTCAAACCTTAAGCCCCAAATACACCCTTCCACCCCTTTTCTCTCTTTGTCAAAGTCAGGATCCCTTTTCAAAAAACCCTAACGCATCTTATATATGCGGTTACACAAAAAAGGAACTGGCGGACGCATGGCTTGATCACTAGTATTTCTCTAAAACATCAGTAACTAGAACATAGGGTAGAATTCGAGCCATACACAACATCTGCTATTGGAGATTCAAAACTAAATTAGAGTTATTCTACTTGGCTGTTGAATGATCATAAATTATTTAGTTGCTTACTTGCAACCATCTCTGCCTCAGTTCTTCTTCATGTCATCCATCTTTAGCATGCTCAAGATGTTTGGTTGGCTTTGGAACAATGCTTCACATCTTCAGATCCAATGTTCTTTAGTTGAAAAGTAAGCTTTTCAATTTAAAAACAGGTTCACTAACAATGTCTGCTTATCTTAAGCAGATCAAAACACTCACCGATACACTCATTGTTGTTTCTCATCCGATTTGATGATGAGGATGTTGTTTTATACACTCTCAATAAATGACCAACTGAATTCCATGCATTCGAAATGGTGATTTGGTCTCGATCCTCTGCAATTTCCATGACAAAACTTAGTGATCTACTATTGATCAAAGATGGTCACCTTGCTCTCTATGACTCTACATCCTCCTCTAATGTTGTTTCTTCAGCATTAGTAGCGTTTCATTCTTCTTCTAATGACTCATCTGCTTCTGGAGGCAGATCTGGATCTTCTTTTTGAGGTTGTGGACGAGGCCGAGGGTGTTTTTTTGGCCGCTTTTGTATCTTTTATAAGATTTGTTGCCATGCGAATCACACTATAGCTCAATGTTTCTATCAAATGGATCAAGTTTATAATGGCACATATGCTTCTTCTTCTAATTCACGACCAGCCGCTCTACTCATGACTGCTCCAAACCATTCTCCTCAACAATGGTTTTCGATACCAGCGCTATGAATCATGTTACATCCAACTTATCCAATCTTTCATTACATCATCCATGTACTAGTTCTAACTCTATAGTTGTTGAAAATGGTCACTCCATTCTAGTTCAAAACATTGGCACCAGTATTCTTCCAACACCATCCAGGAACATTCATCTTTGTAAAATACTTTATGCTCCTCCTATGTGTTCAACCCTTCTAGATATTCACAAAATTGCTTTTGAGTAATTGTAGTTTAGTTTTTGATTCTAACGGCTTTTTCATTCAGGACAATTTGACAAACTGCACTCTTCTTCACAGTCTGAGTAAAGGAGGACAATATCCTATTCTAGCCTCTGTCACATCTCCACATTCATCTTGTTCTTCGGCTTTCACAACTTGTGTTGATCCTATTTCTGTGTGGCATCGTTGCCTAGGACATCTGTCTAAAGCAACTTTATCTATTGTATTTCAGCAGTTAGGCATTAGAAATTCCAGTGTTACATCATTCAATTGTAATGAATGTGCTCTTACTAACTCGCACCGTGTTCCTCTTCTAGTATCAATAAAATGTCTACTTTTCCTTTACAAATAGTGCATACTGATGTTTGGGGACCGTCTCTATCTCCCTCTTGTTCTGGATTTCGATAATATGTGTTGTTTGTTGATGACTTCTCTCAATTTACCTGGCTATATCCAATTCATTGTAAATATGATGTATTCTTTGTCTTTTATCATTTCAAAGTTCATCCTGAGAATTTACTCTCTTCAACCATTAAGATTCTTTGTTTTGATGGTGGTGGTGAGTTTACAAACAATTTTTAAGTTCTAATGGTGTCACGCATCAATTCTCTTGTCCTTATACTTTGGTACAAAATAGAGTCGCGGAACAGAAACATCATCATGTTATAGAAACAATAGTTGCCTTGTTACAAATGGCTCATATGCCTCAATCATTTTGGGATGATGTTGCATGTACAACTGTATTTCTTCTAAATCGGATGCCCACACCTTTGATTTATGATATTTCACCCTATCAAATGTTGTTTGGTCATCCTCCTGACTATCATCTTCTTCACTCCTTTGGATGCCTGTGCTTTCTTTAGCTTCAGCCATATACAACAAATAAATTGGATGCTCATTCTCAACTATGTATTTTTATTGGTTACTCTTCCACATCCAAAGGTTACATATGTTTACATCAGGCTACAGGAAAATTTTTTGTAAGTCAACATGTTGAGTTTCAAGATAACACATTTCCTTTTTTGATAACCTCTTCTGCTCTGGTTTCTTAGTCATTTTCATATCCCTCCTTCGTTCTCCATGTTCTCTAAACTTCATACTTCTCTTGTTTCATCTCAACCGTCTAACACTTCTCACACGTCTTCTTTACCTAACATATCTCCCTCGTTTTCTTTTGTTACCTCTCCATCACCTCAGTCATTCTCTTCATCTTCTTCCTTACTGCATGCCATTTCCATAGATCTTATCTTACCTTCAGGCTTAAATACTCATCCCATGCAAACTCGCTCGAAAGTTGGTATTGTTCATCCTATTAATCGTTTATGTTTAATGGTTTAGTGTTCTTCTTCATAGTTGGAGCCCACATGCTTTACTAAAGCCGTGAAACACTATCACTGGCATAAGGCTATGTTAGAAGAATTCCAAGCTTTGCAAAATTAGGGTACTTGGTCTCTTGTGCCTGCCTCTTCTAATCAAAATTTGGTTGGATGCAAATGGATTTTCAAAGTTAAGAAGGATGCTCAAGGTAATATAGTGCAATATAAAGCATGTCTTGTGGCAAAAGGTTTTCACCAACATAGAAGGGTTCACTTTATCGAAACATTCAGTCCTATTGTTAAGCTTTCTACAGTTCATCTCATGCTCTCATTAGCTCTCTATTTTGGCTAGACAACTCATCAATTTGATGTTTGTAACGCCTTTTTGCATGGACATATCACTGAAGAAATTTACATGGCACAACCACATGGATTTATTGATCCTAATTACCCTAATCACGTTTGCAAGCTCCAGAAGGTAATTTATGGCCTAAAGCAGGCACCTCGGGTGCGGTATGGTCGTCTCTCCATGTTTTTACAAGATCAAGGTTTTCACTTGTGTCAATCTGATTCTTTTCTTTTTTCTCAGCACTTTACACTTGGCGTTACACTAATCTTGGTGTATGTTGATGACATTTTGGTTACGGGAAGTGACTCTACCTATATTCCTACTCTCATGGCTGCATTTCATTAACAATTTGACATACGAGATCTTGGATCTCTGAATTATTTTTTAGGTATTCAAATTACTACCACATCTAGTTGCTTATTTCTCAGTCAGACATCCTATGCTCAGTCGTTGTCACAACAGGCTACTATGCTTGAGTGCAAGCCTTGTGCTACACCTTCTACTACTAAACGGGACTCTCCATCCACTTCGGACTCTACATTCCCAAATGTTACTCTTTATTGCCATCTTGCTAGTGCTTCAATATCTAACGATCACTTGTCCCTATCTCTCTTATGTGATGAATACTATTTGCCAACATATGCATGCTCCCTTGTATTCTCACTTTCAATCTCTCAAGCGGATTCTTCGCTATGTTCAAGGCACTATTAAATATGGCTTATTGTTTACTCCTGAGCCTCTTACCTTACATGCTTTTTTCTAACGCCAACTGGGCTGGTGATGAGGCTACTCGTCATTGTACGTCTGGATTTTGTGTATTTCTAGGTTTTAACCCGATTAGCTAGAGCTCCGAAAAGCAATCAACTATGGCCTGCTCCTCAACCGATGCTGAGTATCGAGCTCTTGCTTCCACAGCTGCTGAAGTCACATGGCTTTGTCAAGTTTTAGATAAAATAAGAATTTCCATTCTAGCTAAACCCATGATTTGGTGCTACAACATTTCAGCCATCTCTCTTGCCGTGAATCCGGTATTTCATGCCTGGACGAAGCACATTGAAATTGACTTCCACTTTGTTTGTGAAAAGGTCGTAAACAAAGAGCTTCATCGCATAAGAGATTAGACTACAGATCTATTCATTAAATCGTTATCTTCTTCTTGTTTTAGATTTTTAAGTAACAAGATGTTTGTGATATCTCACCCTTATCTTGAGGGGGGCTATAAGTGAAGTATACCCATGTCTCGTAACTATTTGCTATTGTACACTGCTCTATTGTAAGCCTTGATGATGTCACTCTCTAAGATGATGTCATTATCTAGAACCTTATCTCTTTGCATATATATATATATATATAGAGAGAGAGAGAGCTCGAGCACAGTCTGGGCAGAGGATTGATTTCATAAATTCAAACATGTTCACAAAATCAAGTTATAACTACTTGTTTTATCAAGTTATCTCGACTAACTCAACTGGGAGACTTAATATAATTTGCTAAGAGCCTTTTTGGTAGCCACCTCTAATGTAATCATATCATTTCAAAGTCCAATGCATTTGTACCAATAAAGTGATGATTCCAAATGAACTCATTCAGATTTATACTGAATGAAAATTATAAAATGAAGTCATCTTATGTTTTTCTATAAAATGACTTGATATATGTTATCAAGCATAAATCTAAATGAGTTCATTATCAACTAACACTTGTGGTTACAAATGCAATGGAAATTTGAAATGATGCGATTACATTAGAGGTGGCTACCAAACACGGCCTAAGTCAATTGTTTTAAGAGATGTTTAGCAACACAGGAAAAATCAAGTAAATCAAAAAACGAAAAGGGTATTTGACGGGTATAATAGTATAAAGGAGCCGCTAAAGACATGGTGGTGGAATCCAATGGTTTTGTGGTGATTTGCATTAGATAGACCACTAAGATTTTTTTTTTGAAATATTGTGGCTTGTGCTCTTTAGAATTCGCTATTCATTGCTTGTATCTTTTCTACAATAAAGAAAGAAAAAAGAGATATAGAAGTCATCTCTCAACATCTATTGCTGTCTGCTTGAATAGAGTATAACTTTCCCCACTCTTCCCTCTATTCATTCGTATCATCATCCTTAATCTTATTTAAGAAAAGAGGGGTGGGGAAAAATTACGGATGACCAAGTAGGAGAGAATGAAGACAAAGAGGGATTTAGGGGCACTGTGTTGACATATTTTAAAATAAAATGGCTAGAATGCCTGGAAATAGAGTCTTCATCAGCTCCACCTGCCAAACCCAAATTGTTACTCCACTCCCCTCTCTCTGTTTGATTAGAGTGGTCGTTGAACCACTCCACTACCCATTAGAGATTGCTCACCTGCCTACGATTTCCTCTATCTCAAGGAAGCGATATGTTTCTTGGTTGAATCGCTAGTAAGAAATCCAAGTCGCGATTGTGAATGACAACTGATATTTTGGAGACTCACACCTCACACTCTATATAAAGAGTCATGCATGAGAGAGGGAAGGAGTGTGAAAAGAGTTATTGAATTTTTTGGAGAATAGAAGAGAGAACATACATGAGAAAGAAGAGAAGAATGGTGACCAAGGTGAGTCTATCAGAGTTCTATCTATGAAGGAGGAAGAGAAACTCCTCTACGACTTGAGGTCTCTACTTCTCCTTCCCATTTTATTTAACCCCTATTGTGATTTGAGAACTCCACTCTCTTCTATGAGAAGAGTAAAGCTTGAGTTCTTGAATCGAATACTTCCTTGGACTAGCATTCTCCACTGAGAGAAGTTTCCTTGTCTTTGGTGAGTTATTTTCTCTTGAGATTTGAGACTCTCTTCATGAGAAACAATTCAATCTAAGAAACTTTCAGTTGAACCTTTATTGAAATGTTATGTTGCCCAACTTTTATCAATACTAACACCTATGAGCCTTAAGTAACGGCAAAGTGTATTCATCTTTGTCAAAGAGTGCGACTCTATTGAGAGACAAAGGTTCAACTCAAGAGAAATTGTATCCTGGAGTTAGCTTGGCCTTATCCATTGCACAAATATTGGGAGGCCTTGACTATCTTCAAGAAAAGTGATAATGATACCTTCTCTATCTTGGCTGAATTAGTTAAAGATTAAAGAACACATTCTCGGTTTTGAAACTTGTATTGAATCGCGATTGAACTTTTAGTTCATAACTGTCATGTGAACCATGAACTGTGACTGCACTTTCAGATCGTTGGTGTAGTCACTGTTCTGTGACTAATCATGTCATGATTATTCAATCACAATTCAACCATGATGTCACTCACAACTGACCAAGTGAGTTGTGACTATTGTGAACCGTGACTGCACCAATGATCTACGACTGATTTGTGAATCATAATTGACTCAAGGATTCACGACTGCTACTCTATCTATAACTAGACTATACTCCCTTTCATAAAATTAACAATTTGAAGATATGTTTACTTCCTTGGGCCAAGCCAAGACCTCAATTTGAATCTTCTTAATTTAATAGAGAGAACTTCGAAAGATGGAGTACTCATTGAGATAACAAGATATCCACTATGCATTGACTAATGAACCACCATTGATCCAATCCAAGATTGAATCTATGAAAGAAGAGATTGATGCTTCACTTCATGTAAGCCCATGGTTGGATGGAAGTTGATTATAAGTGATGTTATCACATTCTAGAGACATTCTCTGGTAGCCTCTTCAACCAATTAGCTAAGAAGAAAAAAACTACAAAAGAGTTGTGGGAAGTTGTGGTCACCAAGTACAAAGATGAGGTTGTAGGAAGTAAGAAGTTCCATGTGTATAACTATGGTGAGTAGAAAATGGTGGATGGAAATTCTATCTTGGAACAAGTAAAGGAGTTCCAAAAGATTACTAATGCAATCACCTTTTGCAAGGATGTCTCTTGATCTTGTCTTCCATGTCAACATGTTGATTTTCAAACTACCTCCATCTTGGCAAGATTGCAAGATAGAGTTGATGCATGAACAAGATGATATGCTGCTCGACATTCTAATACACCATTATGTGTAGAAGAGCTGGTAAGGAAGAAAGGAAAGAAGACTGAGCATACTGAAAGGCTTATGTTGTGGAAGAAAAACCTACGAGTCGATTCACCCCCAAGAATCTAGGGTGAATGAGTTAACCACAGTTGTCATAGAGGCCAACATGGCTGGAGAGAAAACTGACTAGTGGATCGACACCGGTGCCTGTTAGCACATATGTGGAAACAGAGCCATATTCATTGCCCATCAACTAGTGAGAAAAGGTATATATGAACATGTTCCTGAGTAATTTTGTTAGGCATTTTGTTGTATTGTCAATTCCATTCCAAAACGTTTAAGTATATGCAGTGTGGTGTGGTCAATGTATTGGATTGAGTATGTAATTGTAAATCTATGTAAGTCAAAGTCAAGTCCGGTTAATGCTCAAAAAAGCCTCAAGTCAAGAAGCTCGGAAGACCATAAGCATTAAGAGACAAGCTTCATTGAAGATTCTAAGATGTCTCAAGCTCTAGTACAAAGTCATCTCAAGATGGAAATCATATGCTCAAAAGTAAACTAGAATGGGTTGGTAAGTGATAATGGGTGTTTGGGTATGGACTTATGGACCAACAAATTTAGAATGACAACCCAAACTTTGGAAAATGATCCACATTGGTTGGACCATGAATTGGACCATTTATGACCTTAGGTGAACTTAAAATGGGTTAGAAAAAATCACATAAACTCTAGAAAAAGTCACACATTGATTGGACCAATGATAGGTCATTGGCAAAAAATAAAGAAAAGTAAAAAAAAAATTGGTCTAACTTAAAATGGCCATAACTTTTGATCATAATGTCTGCTCGAAGCCCATAAGTACTCAAATGGAAGAGCTCGAATAAATTTTTCTAACATTGAAAACTTCTCTTATGATTGATTATAGATAACTTTATAATCGATCATAGAGTTGGCTATGATCAATTATAGGAGCGAAATTTGGAACTAGATTTCTGAGTTGTCTCAAATGGCTAGGTTTTTTTTTATCATTTTTTATATCCATTGGAGCACTCTTTAAGGAGGATTTTCCACTATAAATAGGGACTAAATCTCACTGATTAAAGCAAAGAAAATCCATGAAAAACTCTCATTGATTTTTACATGAAAATCCATCATTCTTGAGCCAAATCTTTATAAATCCTTTAAGAGAGTATGCAAACAACCTTGAGCCTTCACCAATAGTAAAAACCATTGTCAAAAACATGATTAAAACCTTCCAACTTGTGAGTTAAATTATTTGGAATCTTGGAGAGCCATTCCTACAATAAAACCTTTGTTTCTCCAAAGTGTATGTGCACCATAGTCAAATCAATCTACAAAGAGACATTCTAGTGCAGAAGGAGTTCTATAACTTTTAACAAATGCATAGCCTTTGCTAGAGCTACCAATGGTGCATTCTTGTGAAGAACTTGTCGGAGCCAAATGTAGTTACTTGTCCATTGGAGTCATTAGACTGGAGTATGCCCACCAGAGACTAGGAGCACATCTATAAGACAGAGGATTCCATGGAACTTGTAAGTAAATTTTAGGTTTAATCTTTTCTCCTGTAATAGTTTTTAGAACTATTAATAAAAATATTAAGGCTCTAGGTGAACAGGTTTCATAGTGGACGTAGGCCCGGTGTGCCGAACCACTTTAAATTTGTTTGTTCTTGTGTTTGCTTTGCTCTTCATTATTTTATTTGGTTTACTTGTTTATTTTTTGTTGCAATTTAAATTAATTTAAAAGTAAATCAAAGAAGAATTTAAATTGTTAAATAATTTTAAATAAGTGTAGAGATCCTATTCACCCCCCTCTAGGATCCAGCTCAGAATTTCAAATTCCTCTTCCTCCAACAGCATTGGGAAAGGCATAGTAGAGTTACACTTTTCTTTTGGGAAGACCATCACCCTTAGAGAAGTCTTGCATGTCTTTAACATTAGGAAGAACCTTGTCTTGAATTTCTGCTGAGCAAGCACAGTTTCAAGTTAGTATTTGAGTCCAAAATATTTGCACTCACTAAGAACAGAATATTTGTAGGCAAAGGGTTTGCTACTTCTTGAATGTTTAAACTGAATGTTATTAATGAAATACCTTCAACTTCTACTTGCTTGATAGAGTCTTGTGAGTTATGACATGGTAAATTAAGACATGTTCATTCTAACAAGGTTAAAAACAAGTATAATCTGGGACTCATTAATAATCTCACTAACTCAAACAATGAGAAATGCATTACATGCAACAAATGCAAAGTCATAAGCACTTCATTCAAAAGTGTGTAGAGATCACTAGAAGTGCTAGACCTTATACACACTAATATTTGTGAGATGACAAACACTCTCTCAAGAGGAGGAAAAAAATACTTCACAACCTTCATCGATGGTGTGTCAAACTAAAACCTCTTAAGAACTAAAGATGAAGTGTTTGAGAATTTTAAATTTTAGAAAGCTGACACTGAAAATCTCTAGAACTTTTGAAAATCAAATTCCTGAGATCTGATAGAGGACTATACATGGACTCATAATTCATCAAATTTTATGAAGACTATGGAATCCAAAGAGAAACTTCAACACCCTATACTCAACAACAAAATGGAGTTACTAAAAAAAAGAACTGCTCCTTGACTAAAATGGTCAATACAATGCTAATTAACTCTAGATCATACTTGAACTTGTAGGGCAAAGCACTAATGGCCACTTACCACAGCCTAAATTGAGTTTCTAAAAAGAAATTAAAGACTACTCTATATAAGATATAGAAAGCAAGTGTTAGCACCCAAATTTTGACTTGGGCCAGTTAATAGAATAAGAATAGCATAACAACATTTAGGCATCAATATTTCAAGCATCTTTGGTTTAGGAAGAACAAAACTAGAGTTTAGGAGGTTAGGCATTCCCTAAGAAGTCTTTTAGGATATTTTAGTCGCAAATGAACTAATCAAATCAACTCATTACAGCCCAAACACACCATTTTAAATTAAACCCTAACTCTTATAG
>JAOXJP010232338.1:0-10488 GCA_025762735.1 Platanus orientalis | reverse complement strand
CCGGGCCTTAAAAAGCCTGAACACTCCCTTCCCCTGGAAAGGAGGCAGACGTCCAATCCCGTCTGTAAAAACCCGAGTTGGTGGGGACTTCAAACAACCCCGAAGTGGGTCGCGGATTTCCCTTTCCGCGATGTCCACGACGAGCAAGACTTGAGGATGAGTCTTTTTCAACTAAGGGATCTTAACATTGGTGTGTCTCATGACACATCAAATCTTGACATCCAAGTGTCATGTGACACTTCTAATGATGTAGCAAGATAAGATGTCAACTTGGCAAAGTTCTGAACCAGTCTTAGTCAGTAGTTTTAGGGTAACTTAAAAGATAAAAATGTATGAACTCCGTATGAACTAGATTTCAAGTCATACACCATTGGAAAGATCTATAAGTTTAATTTCCAATACATTAAACACTATACAATTTGAAGTTCTCTAGAAGAAGTTATGATCATTTTTCCACAAGGTGTCTGAGCTAACTATGACTAAATCAAGGCTGTGAGTTTAAGGTTTTTTGTGATTTTTTCAATTCCCATGTTAATTTTTATAAGTATAGTTAGTTGTATTTTAAGAATTTGATCACAAGTCTTAGATAATTGAGACTTAAAACTCTACTTTGTTATTTTGAAAATGTAAGAAGTGTTACTTTGTTTAGAGGGTTGTTGCAAGAATAGTCCTATATAAGCCCATGGCTATGTATGAATTTGGTAGAGATAATTTTGATAATATAATAGAAATAACCTTTGGCTTTTGAGAAGAAGGATTTCTTTTGTAACTCTTATTCCGATTGGTGGCGAGTTTGCTCTGTATCTCTTTGATGAATTCCTTTAAGTGGTGACCATATCTATCTTTTGTTCTGTATCCCTTAGGTGGATTCCTATAGGTGGTGAGCTTATCTATCAGTAATTAATGGTATTCCTTTGAACTCGATGGGGATAAAAAAAATAGGTTACATGGAATAAAAAGCGCTTTTGCATGGTTTCTTTTGTAGTTTGGGAAATGACTAGTATTATGGGTTTCTAGGTGATAGACAATGGTGAGACAGTTCCTATGGTTAGACAGGACGGATTGATGTCTCTCACTAGAATTGATTAGGTGAGTCGACACAAGGAAACTACACATGTGTATTGTCCTTGTTATGATCTATTTGGATGGTATCAACAGTACTGAATTATTTGATGCTATGTGTAGCAGTGGTTCTTTAAGGACAATGATTGTTTGTGGTGATAGAAAACATGATATGATTTAAGTACAAGGTGGAGGTGTGTTCAATGTATATATGGTGTGGAGTTCACTATGAATGATGAGTGCAGGTTTTCTCCAAGGTGGTTCCGGAATGTGGGTCAAGGTGGAGTGTGGTGCACATATCACAATTATGAATTTTGGCAAAGATACAGGTGGTGCTAACTTCAACAAGAAATCTTCAAGGGGTGAAAATAAAACCATGGTAGAGATTTGTTAAGTGTCTTTATTTTTAAGGCTATTGGATCTTGAGACGATCCAATGGTGGGCACTTATTGCAGTTAAGAAGACTCCTTGTAAGTGTGGAGATGTGAATAACTGTGTCAAGAGGGAATAAAACCCTAATAAAGTTAGGGAAAAGTGGGAGAGAGAGAGAGAGGAGTGTTCGTGAGGGAGTTCTTGTGGGGTTTTCTTCAAGGGTTTAAGAGAGAGAGAGAGGGAGAGAGAGATAAGGGTGTATAAAGGGAAAAGGTGTGGGTTTCGGGTAACAAAGAAAATCACACTTCTTCTTATGGTTTTTGCATTCTTGTAGTGAAGAATGATTTGACCTCTCCCATGGGCGTAGGCACATCTTCGAACCACGTAAAAATCCTTTTCTCATGTGATTGTTGATTTCTTTTCTTATTTCATAGATTGTGAGTGGTTTAGGCCCATATCCCATCACGTAGAATTTGAGGGTTGTTTTTACTACTCCAAATAAAAGAAAGAAGTAAATGCTCCAAGTACTAAGTTGAATGTAGAAGTCTAGATGAATGTAATCTAAGAAGCTTTAGAACTCCAAGGTAGAATTCCCAACAGTCCTAGATTGTAGCCCAAATTCTTGTTTAGACTTTTGACAAATTCATCTTCCTAAAAAGAAAGGTTTTAAAGAAAGATTTTATGACTTCTAATGAGGAATTTCATTTTCCTAGAGGGTTCAGCTTAAAATTCCAACAGCCCCCTTAAGTTAGAACTACACCTTGCTGAGCTTCACCTTTATTTTTTTTAAAGTCGTAGTCTTCAACACCTTTGTAAAATTGTCTACAACCTGATCTATCAACTGTTTCATGTGTGCATGATGCCACATTTTGAGAACTTTGAACTTTCTTTTATTTTCTCTTTCTGTCTCAAAGAACTGTTCCATATTGACTTTCTTCATACTTAAGCCTTCAATGTTAGTATTCAGTTGAAAAAATGTCTAATGTTTGGTAATCCAGTCATCATGACAATGTTTAATATCACTTTGATATTTCCATGGATCATAATCCATTCCAAAATTTATCCATGTAACTATTAATTCTTTATGAACAATGATATCACCATCTAAACAATCTTGTGCTTTCCAACTTTGATTTACAACACTTCTCACCAACACAATTAGCATATCAATGACAATAATATCTTGGGTCGTCAACTGTGGCTCATGAAAATTAATACTCAAGTTTGTATCACTAAACATTAGGTGATAATGTTTTTCTACACCAATTGTATTGTCACACCCTGAAACCCATACCAGTAGGGCCATGAATTTTGGCACATGACTAATACATTCAATTAAATCCTTTAAATAGCTTATAAATTTTTTACTTTTTCTTTTTCATTCATACAACGAAATTGCATATTAAAAACATAACCATTCACATTTTCATGAGTTTGACCTGTAAATAAAATCCATATTTCATAATTCTAAAAGATAATCCAAAAACCATAGTTTGACATTCCCATTAAAATAAATCAATAGTTTAACATGACTAATTAAATTAATTGAAAGTCAAATAACCAATCTAAATACTAAAATCCACCAACTTATTAGTCCTTTTAAACTAAAATAAAATAATTAAACTAAAAATGGTGTCATGTCTCTAAACTAAAATAACTAAAATAATTAAACTTCATCTAAATCTTTAGCCCATTTCTAATCGAAACCGCTACTATACGATCCCCTCATATGTGGTGTCAAATTATGGTAAGCTTGAAAAACTCAATAAGAAAACATTAAACTAAAGAAACATTGAATCAAGATTTAGCATGAATCAGAAAATGAAACAGATAGTTGCATGCTTTTAACAAAATATGGAACTGAATAGTTTAAACATATAATATGGTAAAGCATATACTAAACTAAAAATGATTAAAATAGATACACATGAATGGTCTAACCAGAACAAGGCAATGCAGATAAGGACAGATTTATATAATGGAACTGATAGAACAAAACATATAAATAAGATGTTTAAGTCAATACATATAACAATTACACCATTTAATCGTCGATAAAAAGGGCCAAACACATCATTTATTCCCCGATGAGAATGTCAATTTCACCATTTAATCTCCGATGAGAAGAGCCAAATACATTATTTAATCGCCGATGAGAAGGGCCAGCAGACACACCATTTAATCTCTGGTGAGTGGAGCTTGATAGTTCACACATAAACCAAGTGTGATGGGTATCATCAAATTTCTCCCTTGATGACAAAGAGTGGCTTATAACAAAAAACAATAACCAATAGTAGTATAGAACATATAACAGTTAATATCATAAGGGAAACATATTCATAATACGTTGAATTAGAGATGCTTAATCTAGCTAAACACAAAACTATAGAACATCTTTACAAATCATATTTTTGAATAACTATTAAAGACATATAGCATTCATATCTATAAACAAGCATGTATAGATCTTACAAAACAAGGAAATTTGTTTCTAAGATCGTAAGAGATCAAAAACCAAAACTAAAATCACTTGTGTTCTTTGAAAATAGAAAACTCCTTTTTAAAACAATGATTTCAAACATTTAAACAGATTAAAAATTGAAGCAAAATGATCCAAATACTTGTAAAACATAAATCAAAACAATCTAAGACTTAGGAAACTTTCAAAACAATTCATGATATTTATATATTATTGAAACCCCAAAAATCGTCTTTGAAAATAATGGTTTTTAGCTTTAAAATCATTTAAAAATCAGAGTAGATCTTTACAAAACAAGAATAAATCACATCTATGAACCTAATAGAATGAAAACGGAATAAGTTAACATATTTTCTTATAAATAAAAAATTCTTTGAAAACGGTGTGCTGGAGTTCCAAAGTTATTCAAAATGAATCAAAATAGACCAAATGATTCAATTCTTTTTCAAAAATAGAATAACAAAGATCTAAAAACCTAGGAATTCAAAAATAAATCATATTTTAACTGTGTTTTTACCTCTTCTTATGCAAAATTATTCTTAAACTTTCGTTCTTCAGAAA
Organism: Platanus orientalis; assembly: GCA_025762735.1. Lineage (NCBI taxonomy): Eukaryota > Viridiplantae > Streptophyta > Magnoliopsida > Proteales > Platanaceae > Platanus > Platanus orientalis. Next base: position 6,014 of record JAOXJP010232338.1, on the reverse strand, counting down.
ATCCCTAAAACTCTTACAAACCTAGCTTTTCTTCTTCATTTCTTGTCGTTTTGCTCTTGATTTCTTCTTTAGAGTTTCTAAGACAAATTAGGTCAAAACCTATCCAATTTATAGAACCAAAGAGAGTCCCACAACATTTAGAAATCCCTCAAAGTTGGAGAGTCGTAAAATCACAACTTTCTTGTTCGGTCTCGAATAGGACTATTGATTGGGGGGTACCGGATCGATCGGGCTTCCTTACTGATCGATCGGGCATATCCACAATTCGATCAGGCCTTCCTAGCCTATCGATCGGGGGTCCTCTCGATCAATTAAGCCGGAGCCTAGAAATTCCGAATTTATTTTTTGACCCTTGCCCACTAATTCACTTATATCATTTTCATTTGGGATCCATTTTGCTCGCCATTTATTTTGTTAGACTCTAAACTTCTATGTCTATCCAATGACATAAAATTTGCTCACAAATGCTTCTTACATTTTCATTGGTGTGTGTCTAAAGTTGTGTAAATTTACAAATCAATACATGAGTGTTTAAATTGTTCTACGTGTGTGTGGAACATATATAACCTTTGTGTTGATTAAAAGTGTGACATGTGTGCAAAAATATATGTGATATATGTGGGTCATATTTTGAAGACAAAAAGGAATAATTATAAGAAGGTCATAATGGAAGAGTTCTCATCACAAGTACAATAGGTAGGCCTCCAAGTAGGTTGTGATCAAGCTCTAAGTGGGAGATAATTATGTGTGGAGCTTGATGTGAAGATACAAGGAGGTGCAAGTGAAAAAAACCGTGGACAAGTCAAACTGACTTATTTGATCAATCGAAAGTAAACTCGATCGATCAAGCCTGGAGCATTTAGATCATTCAAGAGACGATTGGATTGATCGAGTAGAGAAGGTATTTAGTTGAGACACATTCGATCGATCGAGATGCATTTGATCGATTGAGAATCAGTTTAATCAATTAAACTATCCATGATGTGATTTCTAAGGTTCGTTTAGAAGGACAAAAGTACCTAATTAATTCAACCCTAAATTCCTTGGGATATTTATATGTAACTTGGGACTTATAAGGTTGTGTATAATGAGAAAGTGGTTGTGAGGAACAGGGTTTTCTCTAATAGGGTTTTCTTTGGGGTGAAAAAATGTTGTCTTCTCTAGATTGTGAGAAAATGTGAGAAAAGGTTCTTTCTTCTCAGGGTAATCGGTTTATAGAGTGTTGAGAGAGAAACTTGTAATTTTTCTAGAACAGTGAAAGTTTTTCTGCGGCTCTATGGTTTTTCCCCAATTTGGGGTTTTTTCATGTAAATCATGTGTGGTGTTCTTTAAGTTTTCTTTTATTTATTTATTTATTTTTTTGTGTTTATTAATGCATCTTAGGATCCTTTAATAGGAGGGTTACAATCCTAACATATTGGGTTTAAAGCTTTCTTGACACGACAATCACCACCACCACCACTACTACAACCAACAACAACAACAAAAAATAGAAAAAAAAATAAGAAGAATAATGATATGTGTTTAGTAATGTTAATTTTATAATAAAGGCATGTGTTTGCCTAGTTTCTAACATAGAAACTGAACAACTGCAAAGAATGAGGAGTGAATGTCGACCAACACCACCCACTTCCCTTAATTACAAAGACGTTTGGGAGTGGCTTAGGCTTGCCTCACTGCTGCACACCTCTCCCTCTCCATCTAATAAGGGTATGTATGAGTGAACAAAATGATTCTTATATTTACGTTTTCATAGAGAAAAGAAGAGGAAAAAGAAAGAGTGTCAAGCATCTACTATGTGTTTTTTCTAGAAGCTATCTTTGACAAAAAGGAAAGGTTGTGCACTTCATCTTCTTTATCTTTCTTTCTTTCTTTTTCTTTCTTCTTATTAGGTTCTTGAACTTGGCTCTCTTTCTTGAGAAAAATGCAGTCTTGAGTTCTAATCCACACTCTTTATTGAGAGAGAACAGTCAATTCAATAAGTATCACTCTTCATAGATCCAATATTCTCCTTAAGAGAAATCACCTTGATCTTTTGAGTGATATGTGTTTAAGAAAACCATTTTATAGTGTCGTTATGATATTAAATTTCTACAAAATTGAATCTAAGACTTTTGGGCTTTAAGAGAACAACAAAATTTCTTTCATCTCTATCAAAGGCTGCAAATCTTTAGAGAGATAAGGGTTTTACCTAGCTAGATTGCATCTCAAAGTTATCTGCGAGAAATATTCTTAGGAACCATTTTTATTATGTGGTTAAGTTTTTAAAATAGTATTAACAATTTAACATCTAAATTATAAAATCACAAAATATTTAAGGGATTTTTGCCAAATAGGTTCAAAATTTTGGCAAAATTGCCAAATAATGAGATAAAATTAATTATTTGACAAATTGGTTTTTAAAGGTTGAAATTAGAAAGAAATATGTAGTTAATGGTTAATAAGTTTATATTTTTCCTTTTATACCCCTAGCATGTTTCATTATCATCTCTTCCCTGTAACTCTCTTTCTAGATGAATTCTCTCTCTTCGCTGTAAGTCTCTCTCTCTCTCTCTCTCTCCAACTGTATGGTATCGTCATCATCTCTCCCTCTCTCTCTCTCTCTCTCTCTCTCTCTCTCTCTCCAAATGCATGGTTTGTCATCATCTCTCTCCCTGTAAGTCTCTTTCTCTCTCCCTCTTATAATTCTTTCTCTCTCTCTCTCTTGCAACTCTCTCTCCATGTACTCTCTCTCTCTCTCCCTCCTCGCAACTCTCTTCCTCTTACTCTTCAAACACGATCCCTGGGTTATAAGGTTTCATAACATTTTCTATAAGGGTTAAAAAAAGTAAATAATCATCACTAAAAACCAATTTCGCTAATAAATTTTTTTACCACATTATTTGGCAATGTTACCAAAACTTTGAATCAATTTGGGAAAAATCCCAATATTTAATCAAAAGATAGCCAAATATAGGTCTTATGCTTAATTATCTCCCAAAAAAATCAAAATAGATGACCGATCCAATCAAAACCCTTGTCACTTCAGTGATGTAACATAACCCCAGTATACTCGATCGGGTTCATGTTGGCAATTCTATTCCGATCTAATCCAAATTTGACTCAACGAGGTTTCTACTTAAGAACTCAACTAATTCACCAAGGTTTGCCAGTTCCTGGTTGGCATACCTCATTGACCCATTTCAACCATTATGTATATAAGGACACAAAGTGTTTGATCATGTGGCCATTAGGCGATCGATCAAATAATCCTTGGTGATATTGACTTAGCATGAGCACAGACAGACCATGCATCAATGGAGGAAATTTATCTAGATTAAACTGTGAAAAAAAAATGGACTGATTTATTTTCTTAATATATATATATATATATATATATATATAGCTGACATTGAAATTTAGATGGTTAAAAGTGATTGTACAAAGTAATGGGCAAGCGGGCTGTTTCCTCGAGCTCATTGGTACAGGGGATATTTGTCCTGTAATTAGGAGCCATATCATTTTTTTTCGTAATGAAAGAGCCAAATCTTTTGGTATGGTGTAGAGTACACTATCTCACAGGGGGGTGGGCCCCATGCAAAAATTGTATGGCCCTACCGTTCTTCAAGCGACCCACCCCAAGAATTCTCTTAAACCAAATCCTAATAATATAATATCCACTGTTGTATTTCAGGTGTGCAGTTGTTACAGGTGCTAATAAAGGGATTGGATTTGAGATATGTCGGCAGTTAGCCTCTAATGGGAGTCCTGGTGGTGTTAACAGCTAGAGATGAGAAGAGGGTTATTGAAGCTGTTCAAAAACTCAAGGAGTTTGGGCTTTCGGATGTGGTTTTTCACCAGCTTGATGTCATGGACCCTGCTAGTATTGCTTCCCTGACAGATTTCATTAAAATTCAGTTTGGAAAGCTTGATATCTTGGTAAGTCTGGAAGCCAATTTGTAGAAAACTCAAGATCCAGTGCTGTAAAAGCAAGGAGGATGCAACATGCATTAAACTTTTTTCACCACGTGTCACATCCTCCTTGTTGGCTGTATATATTAAGACTTCGGATCCTTTGTTGCAATATGAATAGAGGAAGCGTCTTGCATCATGTGGCAAGAAGAGATTAAGTTTAAAATCTTTTTAACTTTTCTCACCACGTGTCACATCCTCCTTTATGCAAGAAGCTCCCCTCTTCTTTTTGCCAGAGAGGATCCGGACTCAAGTCTTTTCAGAAATTGTTTACATCTTTTTAAATTTCACACTCTTCCTACTATTGTTACTAGGAAAAACGTTTCTAACACGAATAAACATATCTCAATACATCTGTCAGGCAACACGATTACAGCAATTTATGTGCAGTACAGGATCCAAAGTATCTGTCCGGGGATGCTTGTATGAAACCCGCTCTCATTTCACTTTTTGATAACTGTGTTTTCCTTGCCAAAACCTTGCAGCACAAATGGGAAAGGATCCTGTCCTATCTGCTTATGACCTGTTATGACCTGTGCACAATTTAAGTGCACGGTTTGGCATGAAAATGTGGTGGTGCATCGGTTGTGCATATCTATTTATGCCAAACCTTTCACTTAAATTGTGAACAGGTCCTAACAGATCATAAGCTGATCGGACAGGATCTAAACTCAAAATGGCCACATCCCCTACAGAACCCATTCTCTTGTTTTGAGTTCATGTTTCTTATCTTTTAAAATTTATAGGGAGCTGTTGATGCCCATCTGGGAAACAGAGGGAATACTAAATTGCCTGATTGATCGAATTGCTGTATCGTTGCATTTTTCTTTTCTGAAGTGGATATGATAAGAAGATCTTTGCAGGTGAACAATGCAGCGATTAGTGGAGTCATACTGGATTACAATGCTATGGAAGCCTTTACACCTAGAGACGGTAAGGTAAGTCACTTATCTGTAATTTAGTTGTTTTTTTATAAATCTTAGAGTTATTACATGTGCCATGTTCTCACAAGATAGGTTGCTCAGAAGCTCAGTTTTCAAATAAGCATTTGAAGCTATTTGTTTGTGTGATAGATAATTTGATCAAAAGAAGGAAACTGCCTTCATGTGCGGATTGTTGGGTAAAGAACTGATTTGTTTTTGCTGGTGCAGCAAACAAATGTACATCCCAATTGGAAAGAAGTATCGACGCAGACTTTCGAGTTAGCAGAAGAATGTCTGAAAACAAATTACTATGGCACCAAAAGAGTGACTGAAGCACTTCTTCCCCTCCTTCAGCTATCCAATTAAACAAGAATTGTTAATGTTTCCTCCTTCGTGGGGAAGCTACAGGTACTACGAGCCCCACCTTAAGGCTATGTCTGTTTGCACAGATTTTTATAGAAAATGAAAGAAAATATGAGAAAATATATATATATATATATATATATATATATGGCTGCAAAATTGGTCGGGCCAGCCCGAAACCCGACTTGTCCAGCCCATAGTTTGGTCGGGCTGGGCATACCAAACTTGAGCTTGGGCTGAGTTTGGTCACACATGATAGGGTCCAACATAATTTCGGGCCGAGTTTGAACATAGGTTGAAAAAACCCGAACCCAATCCGGTCCAACCTTAATATCTATTATTCATTAATAGGCCCGGCCCGACCCAAATATACACTAATCATTAATAGGCATAGCCTGGCTTAGAAAAATTTTTAAGTAATACTTAATTTCATACTGCAAAGAGTAAGTTTTTAACTCAAAATTATGTCTTAGATTATGAAGGTCTTTTGTTTTTAGCAAACATGAAATCTAGAACTCAATTTTAGTTTGATCATTAAAGTACAGTAGAAATAAAATTATAGTTTGGCTTAGATAAAAATAAAATTAAAAAACAAAAAGCATATCTCTGTGGATAAGGCCTGACTTGGGCCCGAACTCGGTCTGAAACCCGACTTTTAAAGGTTGGGCCGAGTTTGGGCAAGGATTCTTGGACCTAAGTTGGGCTCGGGCCAAGTTTGGGCAACCCTATTAAATGTCGGGTTCGGGTTGGGATGACTTAAGCTCGACTAGGCCCGAC
>JAOXJP010232337.1:0-10488 GCA_025762735.1 Platanus orientalis | reverse complement strand
GTATGAAGGTCTTTTCATATTGGGGTATTTTGGGGAAAAAGTTGAGTTTGAGTGAGGTAAGTTTAGAAATTATTGAGGTGTAAATAGCATTTCCTTATAAGAATGAAGAATTCCCACATTACTCTCAATCTTCATGTAAATGACGAAGACAACCTCTAATTATGCTCATGGTGAATGGAGAAATATCATGTCATTTCTAAGCAATGTGTAACATGAAATGTGATATAAGGTGTCTCAGTACATACATATATATGGGCGGGGTGGAATATAGTAAAGACAATCAAAGAATGCATGTGGCTATGTGGGTCAAATGAGGGTTGAACTTTCGTATTAATAATGTGTATATGGTTTTACTCTTTTAAGTTGTATGAGGTTTTCTATAACCTTGATTTAGAATATAAATATATGAATAATTATATAATATATTAACTTAATTGATCATATTTTAATCGAATCGGATGTAGGTGCATCCGTATTCGGTTTGTTAGTAATCGAATATTTATTAAACAAATCGGATATTTAAATAGATCAGATTTAGGTGCATCTGTATTCACTTTAATTGAATCAAATACGAATGCTTAGATGGATAGTTGACAGCCCTAGGAAGAGGCAATGAGGGCTTACGACAACCACTAGAGAATTTCGGGACTCCAGTACAAGGGCTAATTTTACCTTTCTGAATTTAACTACAACAAGAGCCTGAGCCAAAGCAACATTGTCAAGTTGAGAGGGGTTCTCTCCTGTGCCAAGCTGCTAACCCACTCCTCACTCTTCATTAGATCTTTATTTGCTCCACCATAGTGGTGGTGGACCTGGATTTTGAGATTGTTACATGCTTAGATCCAAAACTTTTTGTTATTCTTTTTCTATTTTAATAAACTTTTTCTTTTAAATCATTTTTTCCCTTTGTCCAAAAGACTGGTTATATCGTGATTCTCAGTCTAATTTTCTAAAAAAAATAATTTACAAGCCGTCTGGTCGTCAAGGATGAGAAATTCGGGATTTTCACAATTTTCTCAAGCACCTATCTATTTTCTTGTCAGCCATTGTTTTATTTTCACATAACTCTTGTGTCAAAATCCTTCCTTTCACATGAAAAATCGTAACACAAGCTTTTTCTTTTTTCTTTTTCTTTTTTTGGCAACCAAGCAACCATAGGAAAATGATAGAAAATTACAGCTTTTTCCTTTTTATTTTTCTTTTCTTGTGTAATTTTCTTTTCTATCATTTTCTATTCAATTCAAGGCAGCCAAACAAGGTCCAAAATTAAAAAGAGAACCAAGAGCACGTGGCCTATCATGTAATGTTGTGATGTTTACTTGCCTTGAGTCCAATAGAGGGTGTATTTAGGGGTTTAAATTATTTGCTTTTCAATACCTATTTTGCTTGTCTTTTTGTGCTACATTTATTCACCAGATCATGGTTGGATATAACAAGGAGAGAAAATCTTCTACAGCCAAAAATTGTCTACTCTCATTCTCCCATACACAATGTTAGCATGTGATGACTATTTTTATAGTTTTGACCCTATACACCCCATCTCTTGTGTTTGGGAGAATGGGAGTAGAAAATTCTTGAGTGTAAAAGATTTTGATGTCGCCCGTGACTTGGTCAAAGAAAGTAGGAAAACAAGGGCCATTATCGTGACAAGTACATAGATGTTTCTATTGTTGATGACGACTCTTCTTTTTCCACTTCTAGTCGATTGCTTGAATTCGCACTTTGTCCAGATTTTCTTGTTGAAGCTTGCCCCCACCTGTCATATTATTTTCTTGATAATGAAATGGGTTGGCCTCCATTCCAACGAGACACCATCAACTAGAGCTATTGGTCCAAACCAATATCCATTGGTTCCTGGTATGAAGCTGATAAAGATTAGCTAAAGTGCGTGTCAAGAATGCACAAAGCTAGCAAAAATCGATGGGATAAGTTAGGTATTACGGAAGCTATCCTAGCTTCTCGTTATGAAACCCCCTTTAATCAGTCAGTCCTTGAGTCGTTTCCAGTATTTTGGTCTCCCATGATTGTTATTGTTGCCGACGTGATCCGTGTACTCAAATCTCCCCGTAGATAGATGGATTCTTCATCTGGGCTTTGATGAGCATGTTGTCAGTCAGCTCAACTTTCCTATAGACGCTTTGAGTTTTGCTTACACCACCTTCTTGGCTCGAGAGATGGGAGATTCAAATGTTGTTGTAGGATTTCAGGAAGAATGTACTTTCTATCTTTATTGGATTTATAAATTTCTTCTCTGTAATTCCTCAAAGCGTGTCATTAGTAGTGATCTCCCTATTATTGCGGCCTTAGCCAAGGAAATAAGACTAGCTTTAGCCCTTTTTATGTTAGCTACCCTTTACCGTTGCTTGTATACTCTATCTCGATAATGTTTCTTTACTGTAGTCAGCAGTCCCTTGTGTCTTTTCCAAATTTGGATTTATGCCTATTTTAATTCTTTGGCCCCTTCTCCTTGCAACTACTGATCTCTATTGCCCTCGAACTACGTCTAGTTTTGGCTCGAGGCTCATTATCCAGAGGATTCTTCTCCTTCATTTACTAGTACCATCGATACCATAATAGACCCTGAAAGGACAATGCCAAACCATCAATTTGAAATTCCCTAGTCATTCCCTACTTTAATTCTAGAGAGGGTGAATAGGATTACCTCCAATTTTTAAATTTAATTGCTTTAAATTTGATTGTAGCGGAATTTACTTATCCTAATATCTTTATCTTAATTAATTTTGTGATAAGTGATAATGTACAATTTAAAATTTTCACAAATAAATTAAATAAGATAAGTACATAATCAAGAAATTAAGTACAAGCACAACAACCACATGAGACACAGTTTTATAGTGGTTTGGCACTTTGATCCTACGTCCACTTTTCAAAAGCTCCTCAATGTGCTATGATTTTTATTAATAGTGCTAATGAACTATTACAGAGAAAATCACAAAAATGCCCTTTCATTTACACTTCCATAAGAATCCTCTCGATGTAAGTCCCACGTGTCTGATGGCTCCGACGAACACTCTCAATACCTCTGGTGGATGCGGCGGAGGTCGCAATACAATATGAATATTATTTTGTATACTAGAGATGAATCTCTATGTCATATGTCTCCTAGTGGACAAATGTTACTATAGTATTAAGTCTCCAGTTTGGAGTAAAGCCTCTTAACTGGTGAGTTTAACTATTATAGCAAATCCCTTAGGATCAAGGCCTTTTAGTAGGTAGATATAACAATGGTCTCAATACTCCTTTGGAGTAGGGCTTTGTTAGCAGTCAAGTATGACTATGAAACATAATATAATGCATTTTTCGTAGGCTGATATAGTTATAATTTAACTATATCTCTAGAGAATTAAATATAAAGATTTACCTAAAATCGACCCTATCTCTCAGAGCATTTTTGAAGGTTTTTCAGATAAGAAAACACCAAATCCACATGTACTCTTGATATACCAATGATTGGCGTAGGCATAAGGCAAAGAACACTCTTTAAAAAGTAAACCAGTAGAAGTAATATATAAGAGAGGTTTCTCTCCCCTTTGAATGGATTAATGGATCTTTTCTGTCGCTTAGACTATTTTGCAAAAGATAATTAATCACCTTAACGTTCTTAACCTTCTTAACCCTAATTGGGGTATAAGATTATTTATAAAGGAGTTAATCTTTGCATCAATGGTCAGAAAAATCCATTTTTTGGATTTTCTAATGATTTATTTTTTCCGTGTTAAACCAGTCCGATTAGACTCTGATCGGTCCTAGGTACTCTAGATCGGTCCAGTAGTTTTCTATATGGGAATCTCAGAAACCAAAAAACTCTTGTATCGGTTTGGTGTTCCTATCGGATTGGTTCGAGTATTCTCTATTTGCATAGAGATACTCTTGAGAACTATTAGATCGGTCTGATTAAGTGTCAGATAGGTCCACTTAAGTTCGGTTTGGTCCACTAAACCTGGATCAGTCCGATTGCCATGTTTTCTCATATTTTGCTCATGTTTCACATCTTTTTCTACCAGGGTCATAGAGGTTATTCTCTAAGCCTATGGTGAGGTCCAAACTAATTAACCTAGGTTTGTATAGTCTCTAGAGCACACTTACCACCTTTACTAATGATTTACCGATAAAGATCATGTAGTGGCTTTACAAACTCTTTTAGTTGAACCTTGCTCACCAGTCTCTTGCCTTGTGTGGTCTTCTGGACTTGAATGTCTTCATTCTTGATAAGATGTTAGACTCAACCACCTAGACTCTATTATGACTCTTAATGTATAATAATGAACTCATGTCATGACCTACTCTATTACATCATGTATATTGTCATGGAATGGAATTGAAAACTTACAACAAAGTATTGCATTAACACAATTCATGCCTTTTTTAGACAAGAAGTTTGGTTATGATGAGTGTCGGTTATGGGTTTCTATTACTGATTGGTCTAACACACAAGCCTGTCACACTTGGGAAAGTTGTTTGATGGTTAATTGTTGTCAGGGTGAAGACCTCTAGGATAAAAATCTATTGTCTCAACTTGGTAGCTCACCAATTTGGTATAGTCCAGTTGATCCCTGCACCCCCAATATGGACTCATAACTCTCATTGGCAGTCACGAGATGGCTTTCAAAAGAATAGCCTTGCTGGGCTAGTTGAGTGTATTAGCGAGAAGATTAACAAGTTCAAGTTTTATTCCTGTCAAGAGAATCCTCGATCCTCGACTTTTTATGATACCTGGTGGTCAACCGTCATTCAGTCCACCACAGATGTGATGAAGTCAATTCCAAATAGGATGTGCCTTATCTTTAAGCTTCTATCGGTAGATAAATTTTAATCTTAAACAAATTTCCACTAGCTTGTTCTCTTTCTCTTGTATTGTTAATTGATTTTTCATGTAGATGTTGCTTAGTGAATCTTGGGGAACTAGCCTCTAAAGTTGTTGTTCCCCTTTAGAAAATTCCCTTATCACTTCCTTTTTATGTCCTAGTCGTAGAACAATTGCAAAGAGTGGTTGTAGAACCACTAAAAAGAAAATGCAGAGTAACTGAGTAGGATGTAGAGGGACCTAAATTAGTTACTTTAATGCTTTGTCAGATGGCCAACCATCAGCAAGAAACTACTGCTATAATCAAGATCGAAGCTGAAGAACAAGGTTCCTCTAAGAAAAAGAAAGCTGGTGCGTTGTTAGCAGAGCTACACCACTTTAAAGAGTTGGAAGGAGAAAGACTAAAAACATAGAAGAACCTCAAACTACTAAGGGAGAAGGAACATAAACATAAAAATAAGATGGAAAAGAAATCCAAAGAAAGGCCTTTAGACAAGGCTCTGAAAGTTGGAGAGAAAGGAATTTGAAGAAAATAGAAACAACAAGAATAAAAAAATGCAAAGTAAAAACAATTATAAGGGGTGGAGATAGTAGTAGAAGCTAACCTGAAAAGAAAATCTGAAGAAGAAAGAGAAAGAGAATAAAGGAAGAAGAGAGAAGAAAGAGAGAAAAAGAGGAAGCTTCAATTAAGAGGTCTTCTGAAGAGATAAGAAGGAAAGAAGAAGAGGAATCAACAAAAGAGAATTAAGGAAGAAGCAAAAAGAGAAAAAGATGTTAGAAAGAACATCAAGGAAGAAGCAAGGAGAGAAGAGGAAGAAAATAAAAATAAGAAGACTCCTTTCTTGTGGTAGAGTCCCTTGTTGAGGTATGGGAGGAAGGGAGAAATGTAATTGTCTTGCTTGATGAGAGTCCACTCGAACAGACTAATAGGTCTATTCCTTTGACTATCTCCATTTCAACACCTCATTGATTGGATGGCCAAGAAGAAGAACCATGAGTTGAAGAAGGAAAGTTACAACATTCCTTGGAGAAGATGGATGTCGATACAAACATGGTAATGAAGGCTAACATACCAAGGATAAATGATTCAATTACTTCCCTCATCAATAGTCAGCAAAGAGATTTACAACCCATGTCTGTAAGTCTTTTCCATTTCTTAAGACTCCATATTTTATCTTTCTCTACCTATCTAATACCTCTAGTTATTTTTAGGGTCCCCTCTTAGTAAGAACCAAAGATCCTCATGAGCTTATTTCCTAGGCTTGGCTTGTGAGATCTCTTCTAAGTAGTCGAGTGAGGTTAGATTCTCCTATTTCTGAAACAACTCTAGAATCTTCTCAGGCTCAATTCAAAGAGGCTTGTGCTAACTTGAAGGCCCTGTTCAAGAGAGGTGCTAATATTGTACTTCTATTTCCTCTCCTTAGTGCATCCTTTACCTCGTCGATAGAAGTTTCTCTTAAAGAGCATGCACATTTAGTAAGGGACCAATGGCTACCACTCAGGTTGTTCTTGTCTCACTTTTTCCAAGGTTGTAAAGCAACTCGAGTGTGGTAGAAGTAGAAGCAAGAGACTAGAATGTTGTGGAAGGAAGTCGATTGGTTGATCAACACTCGAGAACAATTAAAGCATCAAGTAGATGCTTTATCGAATAATCTAAGTTCTAAATTGTGTAAGTCACAAGCATTGGAAATAGAGCTTCACTTTGTTCGATCAGGGATCTTGGCTGCCCAGAACTAATTGGAGAAGTTTCTTGCTCGAGAGGCGGCTGTACAAGCTAAGCTCAAAAAACATCCTTACTCTGAGGAGGTTTTACAATAGCGCCAAGAGGAGATTGCTTCCCATGCCCTTAAAGTAACAGATTGATGGGTTATGCTCCCATCCATCCTTAAATTTCAATTGTTCATGCTTGTGGTCTTTTGAGCTCAACTTGATTCTTTAACTAATAAAAAATTATTTCTTTCTCATCATTTTTGTGAATGATCATGTATCCATTACTATCGACACACATTAGTCAGTAATAACAGTAGGCCCATCACAACCCGTAATGCTTACTCGCTAATCGTGACTAGATGCCACGAGTGAACACCTATATTTCTTTTATTTAGCTTGATGAGACACATGTCAAAAGTATGGGTGACCATGTGTCGCTATTGCCATGACTTATGCAGACGTGGTGCAATCAAATTCTTGCTCATATCACACCCATTTCGATTTTAATGTGAATGACCCGAAGCCCTTATTAGGATAACCATTCCATATCCAACTTGCTTATCGAAGCAAGTAATTGATTTTTGACTTGACCCGGTCATTTCAACTGTCATGTCCGTTGCATTAAGCCGAACAACATCCCTTCATCATCCTCCGTACATTCCCTTTCAATGGTCTGGATCTAAGGAGATGAAGAGTTCTCTAAAAATAAGTGTTGTGTCTAGTTATTTCCAAGAACAGGTGTTTTGTTACCTTAAGATGGAGCCATTATTCTTCTATTAATCTAGGGCCTTTTAAAATGTTAAAAATACCCCTACTTCTTCTCCTATTAGGCTCACCTCAATGGATATTCAATTGTTCCTAAGATCATCCTATCCTCGTTGTGTTTTGCATCCTTGCGATTCTCTCATGCATTGGTTGTTCCATTGGCTCGATGCTACTGTAGTATGGGGGTGGTTTCAAACCTTGGTAAACAACTTTTTCTTCCCTTACAATTTTCTTCAGGAAGCCTTGTTTCCATCTTTATGAAGGTTTGTCATGCCTTCTTTTTATGTTATGTCCCTATGAGTGCCTGGATGGGTGTGGCACAACTTCATCCTGCCATGTGGCGCAGGTGTCGCAAACCCTCCATTGGAGGGGCGCAAGACGATATGGGGTTTTGCCTTTAGGTGCTAGTGGGGATGTCGTCTAAGGTTTTATGTGGATTTGAAGTTGCCACCAGTTAATGAGGTGTGACTGGACACCTTTTCAGAGTACTCCCTTAAAGAGTCCCCAAAAACAACTAAGCATGGTCTAACCAAAGTTTGGAGGTGGAGTTCGGAGGTTTGGTTATGGTTAGAGAAGGTGTTAGGCACCCCAACCGCACATACTACTTACGGTTGCATATTAATCCCATCATCTCGAATCAAGAATAAATGATAGTATCCGGTGGTCTTGTAAGTGTGCTACTTGAATGACCAGAAATCGGGGATCAAAGCCCTTTGCAAGATGCCATTGAATGGCACCCGAGTCTATTTAAAGAGAACACTCAATTTATTTTTATGCTGTCGTGGGCTAAGATTTGGGTGTGCAAAATGATAAAGCATTAAAATCATTTTATTAATTGATTGGGCTTAGCAAGTGATTATTTACACAAAAGAAAGAAGAAATTTCCCTTTGCACAATCCATGGAATTTCACTATTTTTGGTTGTCTTGAGCTGTGTATATATTGTAAATCCCAATTGTCTCACTTCACTCGCTCTCAACAAACTACCCAAATAAATCACATATTGCACATAAAAACCATCACTTAGGATCTTCAAATAAATCCACTGCTTTCATGTACATATCACTCCCTATCTCCGTATCATCTATATTTTCAAAGAGTACCATGACAACCTAGAATGGAGGAGCAACAACAACAGACATCCTCACACGCACCAAGTCAACCAAACATGTGATTGCATCTTGTATATCACTCCCAATGTTGTCTTTCTTGGGAGGCATATAATTAGCTAGTAATTCAATTCAATTTTTCCTCTTATAGCCACTACATGGTTCTTCCACAATAGCCTTGTTATTTTCTGTGTCTCACTTAAGGATAGAGTCATGTTATGCCTAGACTAATGATCCAACTTAATGAGCCAAAAATCTAGGGTACTTTTACTTGCAAGTATACAAGTTTTGTAGTACATTACAAGATCAAATGCATAGGGATTAACTTGTGAAACAAAAACAAAGATTATAGATGAGAGAAAAAAGAGGAGAAAGAAAGATATCAATGTTTTGCACACTATAGTATAGAACATAAGTAAATATTATAAAATAAACAAAAAAATGAACTAATGTTTTAAGGGTCCCTTCAATACTTTATGATGTATTTTGTAATAATTTATCATGTTTAGAATTGAATGATGATTCTATCTAACCGAAAGATCATAACGTTAAACTTAAAAAAGATTTATATAAGAAGGTAATTGCATAGTTGAATGCAAAACGGTTATGCACTTTCTCACAAGTCACATGGATTTTCTAAGCATCCAATGTATTTGAAAATTACATTGAATAAAAAATGCATAAACTTGTAAAATTAAAGAAAAAATAATAGACTTAGAACATTTAACTAAAACAAAAATTGCATTAAAATTTATTTGTTAACCCCAAATAACATTATAAAGTACCAAGCTTCCCCTCTAACCTTAGTCGAGCCTTTAGTCAAACATCTTCTCAATACAAGTCATGAAATTAAAAGACTAAAAACCTAAGAAAATATAGGAGGAACAAAAGTTATAAATTTGTGCATAGACACACCCCTTTTATAGAGGAAAAGTGAAAGAGGCCAAAAGATATCCAAAATTTCAGCATTCTCGTCATTCCAAATTTGCTCGACCTTACCTTCTATTTTTTTACCTTGAAGTCCTCCAAACTGGAAAAAAAATAGTAAAATGAAAATTTGCAGAGAATTGAATCTTCTTTCCAACTCCACCTGTCTTGCCTTAATTCAAAATTTGAGTCAAAAGTTATGGCCAAAATATCGAGTATGACTCAAAACTTCCTTTACAATATTTTTTCCAATTTTGGCTTAGAGTGAAGATATTCTCTCAAGACTAACCCACACGTTTTTTACTTAATTAACCCCGTGTTTGAACTGACCTAATCTCCAATTATCATTCTCTTTTAATCTAAACCCTTGAAATCCCATGGTGCTTCATCTTCACTTGGTTAAATTGGTTAGTGTTGATCTCTCTAACTTTTGACTTTATCTACATGGGTAAGATTTTGCTAATTGGTTTTTATTGAGTTCATATAAGAGAAAATACACAATTTATATAAAATGTAGAAATACACATGAAAGATATGCAATAATGCATGTTAGAATTAAGAGAATAATGCAATTTTCAGTACTTATCACCCCCAACTAGCATATTACGAATCCTTAACAATTTATATGATCCAAAATAAATAAAATAAAGGAACAAAACACAAGGAAAAAAAAAGAATAATGCCACTTTTATAGGCACTCTCGACTGCATTTAGCTTATGCAGCAAGCCTTTAAACCCCTAATAGACGAGTTTGACTCATGAGGGTTTACAGTAAATATACCACAAAATTTTAAATCAAGTGCAATAACCTACACCTTATTTGGACAAAACTTTCCATCTTCCTTATGGTAGTGTAACTTATGCCACCTTATTTAAGATAATAATTGTAAAGCAAGACTAAAAATCTTTCATCTCTTTTTTTTATATAAAAAGAGGGAGAAAAAAAATTACAAATAAATAAAAGTATCAAATTCATAATTACTTAGGCACTAGTTATTATAAATTTTTAAACAGTTATTCCAAAAATTCAAAAATAGAGTCCATATCATTAACTTTTCATTAGAGCAACTTAAAAAAAAAGTGACATTGAGTGCATGTGTAGTCTAAATGATAACAAGAGGGTTAGTATCTAAAAGTAGAGACGAACTCCTTA
>JAOXJP010232336.1:0-10488 GCA_025762735.1 Platanus orientalis | reverse complement strand
TTTCATTGTGGCTAAATGTGGTTGGTTCTCCTCCATATATTTTTCCACTGATTTTTCCATTTATATTTTCCCATATTTATTTTTATTCCTTATACAGCTCCACCGATTTCTCCCTTGTAATCTTCTACATTTGTTTTTTTCCTTGTAAAGCTCTTGCTCTTTTTGTATATATACGTACAGAACAATAGAATGAAATATACTTTTACCCATTACAAATCCAAAAGTTTTATACGCGACTAACCAAATACGCAATTGACCAAGTTCTCGATTGTCTTCACTGCATGATTGACTGGTACGCACGAATGTGTGAAGTGGATGATTGAGCTAGCTGATGGGCAATTGACTGAAGCTCGTGATTGTCAGGTACCCCGTGACTGAAGTACATCCAATTTGATTTCCCCATCCCAAAAACGACATATTTCTTTTGTTCCTTCTAACTCTTTCCACCATTTTCTTCTTTTAAACCTTCATAGATATTTACGAGTTTTTTGCTTATTAAAATCAGTTTTTTTTTTCTTTTATATTTTTAAATGCATAGTTTGCCAAATTGACAATGATAGAAAAAGATATTGTCTTGCTAAAATGGTGAATTCTATTAGTTTTGATATCTTATACCTAGGTTCAACTGTCAATACCTACATTAACCTTTGAACCACTAACTACATTTTTTTGTCCTTTTTTCCCAATTTGATTCTATTTTATTCTGGTGATTGGTATGTGGAAAATTTTGTTGGCTACTTTATGATCATGCTTTGGAAAATTTAAAAAAAAAAAAAATGAAAAAAAACCGCCTAACACTTGGATACGTTGTAGCCAAAAGTTTGTGTTTTTTTTCCCTTGAATAAATTAAACCATATGAATTTTTTAATTCCATTTGTCCTTGAAGAAATGTGTCAAGAATTTAGAATAGAACACACCACAGAACAACTTTATTTATCTTACTTCTTTTGTTCGAAAGCTTTGATCAACACTGCAGAAGAGTTTTTTATTTTTATTTATATATTTATTAATTGAAAACCGAGATATCTGGGCCTCTCAGAGCGGCTGACACACCAGGTAAGGTGTGTAAATTAAGGTTTTTACGCCCAGGCAAGTTGCCCGAAGAGGGTGTGCTTCCAACTCAGGACCTCCGCTGTCTACTTGTCTTGGAAAATTTAACCAAATCCAAACTATTTGATGAAAAATATCATACAAAAGTTTGAAAGAGCAGTCAGAAGTTAACACTGTAGGAACACAAACTTTTAAACAGAACAAGAAATACTATACTCAAAACTTAAGGGAAATAAGCCTTCTAAAATCCAAAATAAACTTTAATAATCAATATATCTTCTATCTACATGCCAAACGTTTCCACCTCCTTTACATATAAAAATAAACTAAAGAAACCAATATTCCTTCTTGATAACAAACTCCAAAAATCTTATAAAAACCCAAGTTAATAAAAACTCTTATAATTATTTAAATAATTTAAATAACTTGATTTAATAACTAATCCTATCAAACACGGATTGTATCGATTGAACGAACCACGGATTTTATCGATTGAAGCAACAAGAAGCTGCTTTCTTGGAGGGAAAAAAATGCATGCCTGGGTGATAATGCCTGAGGGTGGAGCTGCGGCTGACGATTCCATCTAAATTGGTCGGCAGAGAGGAAGAGAGTAGATTTTAGAAAAGAGCAGTCATATAAAACGGACTGGTTTGATAGGGTAAACACAATGCCCTAAATTCATACCTGGGTGATGATGCCTGATGGTGAAGGTGCGACTGACGGTAGAAAAAGTGAAGGTGGTTTTAGCGGGATTAAAAGACTGCAGCAGGATGGGTGCATGCCTTGAGGAGGTTCTTTGACATTGCTCCCGTCGAATAGAGGGATTTTTTTTGTTGCACAAGGAGAAAAATGGAGAAACTAAAAAAAATTTGAACATGCAAACCTTTGGTCAAATCGAAGTAAATCAAGCGACCGAAAATGACAAAAATTATAAGTCTCGAGAAATATTTTCCCTTCAATACAGGACTTAACAGGTCATAAGCGGCAGGGATCCGCCCTCGGATTAAAAAATGTCTAACGACACATCAGTGATAGAAAAGTAATTTAATGATGAGGGGGTACCAAATCTAGGCAAGTAGGGTTCTGGCCTCATCTACGGTCATATTAATCAATCTAATTAGCTCAAACGTTGAAGGTACCCTCTAAAAAGTTTTTTTTTTTTTTCTTTTAAATTAAAGCTCAGCGGACTGTCCATAGCCACAGGCCACCCGCTCTACAAGGTAAATACAAAAAGGTTTAATGAATGATCATATCCGAAACATGAAGATCTTTAATTAAATAAAATAAAAAGAATGAATAAAAAGTCGAGATATTAGAACTGATGAGACAAAAAGCTAGCAAGCCGTCGCAGAAGCTTGAGAGATTCGAAAGAAAATATATGAGGACCAATCACTTTAAAAACTAACGATTTAACCACCGACATGACAGTGTCACGGATCAAAAAGCCAGTGAACCACTACTAAAATACTCATTTACCGAGGTAGACGAAGAGTGATGGTCATCATGGCAAAAGAAGAAAGTGAAGCGGGCTGATTTCCTTTCACGCTAGACGTCCCATCTAAGTTAAAAAAAGCTACTATATCACAAGTTGATACATGGCTGCCCTTGGAATTTCGGCAAACCTTCGCGTCTAATGCTAGGTTTGGTAGCTCTCCCGATAAGTGCGATAAGTGATCCTCATTGTTTTCGTTGGGTAATTGTTTTTTTTTTTTTTGGATTTTATTACCAAAATCAGTTTGAAAGCGAAATTTTGGAAATAAAATATAATAATTTTTCTAATTCTAACTCTTAATTCTTTTTTTTTTTTTTCTTATTCATTCTATTACATCTTTATCATTATTTTCAAACATTTTCATCATTTTTATTATTTTCATCAAGAATTCAATTTTATTTGAATTTCTCTCCTCAACTAACATTTTCATCATTTTTATTATTTTCATTAAGAATTCAATTTTGTTTAAATTTCTCTCCTCTACTTAACCAAACATGTTTCGTATTCTAGAATTCACTTCAAAGAATGTATTCTTGGTGGAATCAAGAATTGAGAGATGAAATTCAGGAGAGTTACCAAACTAAGCCTAAGCCACCACCTTACTCGCTTTGGCATGCCCCACTAGCAGGGGAGGAGCCACGTAGGAGTAAGGGGGCCAACTGTTGCCCCCCCTAGTGTCTAAATACCCTTGTAATACTATGGGTCTGAAGAATCTTATAACTTATTAGAATCAGTTACCCCCCTTAATGTGTGAGTACCCCATGACTAGAATTAGTTGCTCCACGTTACCAGAAAATGAGTTCACGGTCAACTTTAGTTTGACTGGCTGAACTGACACCACTCCATTCTCTACTCAAGATGCAAGACAACGTCTAACAAAGGATGCATTAATAAAGGGAGCAGATTTCTTGGCCAAGATGTTGTCCAGGGTATCAAATGACTTCATTTGAAATAAAATAGGTGGGAATTTAAAATTTCATCCAACCACTGCCCATTTTATTCCATGTGAAATCATCTGGTGTCCTAGACACCAAATCTTGAACAGATGATCTATTTGATTAATAAATCACAAGTACTTATTAATTATATATTTACTACAATACCCTCATTGACCCATGTGTATTGACTCAAACACCATTTCTCAAGCCACATGTCAGGCACTGATTGCTAATGGAGTGATACCTATCCATTGAGATTGGAGATGATTTAAAATCCCTGAGAATCTTTGCCTTGGGATCGAATTAGGTGCGCCCCTTAATGGGTGCCAATAATGTTTGCAACCAGTAGGTGACACATTACGTTGAAAAAGTGATTTACACTTTTTAGGGGGTATTTTTCACTTTCTGATGTGATGTGTCACCCTCTGGTTGTGGGCACACCATTGGCATCCGTTAAGGGGGCACACATAATCCTTTGGCTTGCCCCCCTATGTGAAAATCCTGGCTCCGCCCCTGCCCTCTAGCTACTGTAAGCTTCGCTCATCTCAGCAATCCTACACTTCTCATCTGCCTGGGCAAGCCTTAGATCCATCAACCAATTCGCTTCAACTAGTCCCAACCACTAGGGGAAGGGCTACATTAATAGGAATCTCCCAAAAAAGACAATAACTATAGTCATGGTCGCAATCAAAAGCAAGATCTGCGTTGAACACCACTAGCAAGACGTATTAGGAAACATCCAACTCAACAATATAGCTGACAAGCTAGTGAACGATCCTCTATGAAAATCACTCATGAAGATCCTAGAACAGCTAGCCCTTAATGACCATGTAGGCCCTATAAAACAAGGGGAGTCCTCGCCAAAATAGGGGTAAGCAAAAAAAATTCATTAAAAGGAATACTATTCTGATCCAAGAAGAATACTAACTTTGCCATTGGAGGACATTAGGCCGACACAACACCAGTGTGCCCCTCTAGTGGAGATCTTTCTAGACCTTCTTTCTTGCAAGTGGCTCGCCAGATCCATCTCAGTCGTATACTCATCTAACTTGTTCAAGCCTGCCAGTAAAGGTTACGTGCCATTAGTTAGTGTCGTCTATAGGAATCGCATTGAAGTCTTGTACCGGTAAAGATTCCTTGTCAACAAAGAGTGCATGGTTGAGACTAGATCCATGAATGCCCAGCAGTCCTGAGTTCACCATGCAAGAGCAAGCTGACCGGGAGGCCCCCTGGTGGTCTTCTTGGAGAGACAAGGGATCTGACTCAAGTGATGCAACAAGTTATTTGCCAGAATCATGAACTGTTGAGGAGGCTATTCCCATAAACGGAGCAACAATCCACAAGGTCTGAGTACGGGTGGCAGGGGGATCAAGAGCCCATTCATGGCTCACACGAGGAGCACAAAAGGCAAGCAGAGAATGATGTTCCCCCCTTTGATCACTATCTCCGAAGCAGAGATGATAACGAGACACACCCACCTCTGTACTAGGATAAGAAAATGAGAGAAATGAAGCTACTGCTTAATGACGTCATGGAGACCATTTGAGGACAGGGACCAACCACAGTGGAAAACCTTATCAAAAGAACCGATCTCCCTTTCTCTCAAGACATTATGAACTGTCCACTTCCCCATAAGTTTTGCTTCCATTAAATGGAAACGTTCAACAAGATGAAAAGATCCCTTCAACCACTTAGAAGCATACAAAACCCTCATGCATTTGCAGGTGGTCCCCAATGAGATCATGTGTAGAGCCTTCCCCTCCACATTAAAGGGAGCCACCAAAACTTGATTCAGAAAGCTATGAATAGGATCAATAGACTCATTCCAAGAATTCAGCTAACGCTTCATGAGCACCTTCATAGAAGGACGATGCTATCGGAAGCCGACCACCTACTTACTTAATGTAAAGCAGGGGTGAGGATTGATAGGTTCAACAATGAAGTCCTACAAAAGAAGGAGGCAGACGAGAAAGTAGTATTAATTGCCTTTATGGGTGGGCTAGTACCGTCAAAGTTACTATTCTCCCTCTCTAAATCATCGCTAGAAAACCTGATCAAGCTCATGCTTTGAGCCTAGAAACATGTGAATGTAGAGGACACGATGAGTCCCATGGAGCTAGGATTGGACCCTCAGACCCCGAGACAAGGACCAAGAGAGTCGGACACCCGGCCATCCGTTTCCAAAACTACACCCCCCTCAACACACCATTGGAAAAGGTATTTATGTAAGTCTAAGATGAATCAACACTAAAGTGGCCCGAAAAGTTAAAAGCCCTACCTGAACAAATATCCCATGACAAATACTACTAGTTTCATTGGGACCATGGTTACTACGTGGAAGATTGCTTTGATCTCGAAGAGAAGATTGAGGCACTGATAAGTGTAAGCTCTTTGAGAGATATTTCTTAAAACCGTAATCTCCTCTACTGAGAAGGATTCCATTATATAGACTATTACATCTGAGTATAGAAGCGGTTACAATAACTTTGATACCTTGCACTTACCTATCTTGACTAACTTAAACTATAATTACAACTACTTACTAACTTCCTAACTGTCATTACTAACAGCCCCCCTCAAGTTAAGGGGCGGCATAACCTTTAACTTATACTGAAAGAACTTAAACTTGGAAGTAGAAAGAGCCTTTGTAAAAACATTTGCATATTGGTCTGTTGATGAAACATGATGAATAGTAATCATTTTTTGTAGCACCTTCTCTCTTATAAAATGGCAGTCTAACTCAATTGTTTTGTGCATGCATGAAACACAGGGTTGGAAGCTAATGAAATTGCTGAAAGATTATCACACCAGATAACTGGTGTGGGAGAGATAGGAATCTTTAACTATTTTAGAAGCATAGTAAGCCAAGTGATCTCTATAGTGGCGGACGCGAGTGCGCAGTACTCCGCTTCAGTGGAGGATTATGCAATAGTAGGCTACTTTGCACTCCAAAGGATGGGATTTGATCCAAAATAAACCACTTAACCAGTAGTGGATTTTCTATTATTTATATCCCATGCCCAGTCTGCATCGCTAAAAGCTTGTAATGTTAGAGGTTTAGAGGCAAACTATAGACCAAACTATAAAGTTCTTTTGAGATACCGTAGGATACGTTTAACTGCTTGAAAGTGAGACTCCAATGGTGCATGTATTGTACCAAGTTCTTTCTTAGTGGACATTAGAGTAACCCCTTCTTTGCAGTTGAGCATTCCAGCTTTTTGTAGAATAGATCTAACACAATTTTCTTGAGTAAGCAGACCTTGTGAATTAGTTTGAATCTCCAAGCCAAGAAAATGATGCATAAGTCCAAGATGTCTCATTTCGAAGTGTTGAGATAGCATTTTGATGAGCTATTAAATGAATTGATTGTCATTCCCACACTACAAGAAAATATGTATTTAGCGGCAACCTTTTTCCTCCAACTTAAAAGGTAGACACGAAAAGCATACTTTTTTGCCGCATTTAAGTCAAGTTGATGCAAAATAAATTATAACATTTTATTAATTTATAAATGATGTTTTTAGCATTAAGGGTTGCACTAAATCTGAGGCTTAATAAAATTCATCACTTTGAGAACTCGGGATAGCACTTCTTCTTCAACTTCTCCCCTCTTCCCAAATCTAAATCCCAAATTTTGTTTTTCCTCTCTAATGGCGACCACTCTTCTATCTTTCAAATTGTCGGAATCTGAGCATGCATCTCTTTCAGTCACCGACAACTTGAATATACCAAGTACATGGTCTCTACTCAATACCAAGGGAGTATGTGAATGCCTTTAATGAAGGCAAGTAAATCACACAACTAAGTATGACCTTTAAAATAGGCAAATATAAGTGGGGTTTATAAGAGTTTTATTTCTTGAAATGGTTTTCTAAGGATTCACATGTAGAGTAGTGATATAGATATACAATAAACAAAAGCTAACCACAAATTACTTACAATGTAAACAAACTCCAAAATATAAGTAAAAGTTTTACCTCAACCTTTTAGGTTGGAAGTTTGTATGCTTGGAGATGTAGGAGCACGTCATCGATCTTCCTCCTCTCTTCTCTTGTGAAGGAACCCTCAACTTTGTGGCCACAAGAGAGAGATAACAACTCACTTCTTCTTCTTTGAAAGCTTGAATGAAAGTGTAGAAAGAGTGTAGAGGTTGTAGAGTTCTTCTTCTTACCCAAAAAACTATTTTCTTTCCTATTTGCTAATCCTTCAAACCCCTTTTTCTCAAGAACATCTCATATAGAGGATTTCAAGTGATTTTTCCCAAATGATTCCTTAATAATGTTTCTAATATATTTGGGTGGTGTTACTTACTCATTTTGAATAAATCCCCTTATTACAAGGTCTATCCAAGGCTCCCTATGGCCTCCAACGATAAAAAAAAGTCTAAAAAACTAGTCATTACGAGTCAGATTTTTTGTTGTGATCGATCATGGACTTTGTAATCGATCATGGCCGTGATCGATCACAAACCTTATGATTGATCACAATCTGTGATTTGATATTCATCAAAATCTCCTCGAGTTGATTATTTTAAGTACTCATGGGTTTCGAGCGAACGTCAAGATCAAAAGTTATGGTCATTTTAAGTTAAAATGATCATACTTACTTCTAAGCTCATTTTTTACTGGGGGATTTTTGAACAATTGCACCTAGGAGCATATATTAGTCTTTAAACCTTCCTCGGATTAAACCTTCATTTTTAGGCAGTCTCTTAGAATAGCCACACAACATTCATTTGAGATGTGAGCCCTTCATTCAAAAACGGGGTTTGGCGGAATTCCAAAAACTTCCAACCATGATCAATCATGGGTTTGTGATAGATTATGGAGTCATTTTTCATGACCTTGACAAAATGCTCGGAGGCATCACCATGTAATCATAACTTTTGATTACATGGTAAAGATGAAGAGATTGGCAGGGATGGACTGACTATTAAAGTTCTGGAGTTGATTATGATGGGATAGACTTTTTTTTGGGGGGGTAAGATCTGATATACCCACTTTTTTTTTCTTGTTGAAAAAGAAGAGAGTTTGGATTTGGGAGTGGATTATTATTGTTGTATCCAAATTCTTTGTAGCCAAGAATAAAGAGTTGTGTCTGAAATATGATCCGCTCCATGGGGTTTTAAGACCAATTTGATTGCAATCAACACGGTAATATGTTACTTGATCATTGTACCAACGCCAGAGAGAATTGAATGGCAAATCATCCATTTCGGATAATTTAGGGAAAAAAATTAGGTGAGAACAAATCTTGTGGGAATTGTGAAAACGGTATCAGGGTGCGGACACATCAATGTCGAAAAGTGATAAATACCCCAAAAAAAGTGTAAATCACTTTTCGGTACTACTGCATCAACCCCTTTGGTGCCATTTGCATAGTTCTCACAAGATTTGGCCCATAATTTAGATATGGGGAAACTCTTTCCCCAACTAGATACCATCATTAATAATGTAGACGGTTAAGTTAGTTGATGTTCTGTTATTCTCTTAAAACAAGAGGAGTTCAACTGAGGAATCTTTAACTGTAAGCTGGGAACTAACTATGAGAGTTGTGTAATTGTATTCAGTTGATCTGTTGTAAAAGTTCATAAATAGGAAGAGGAGCCTCAATTGAGGCATCCAAGCAATCTCATTCAATTTTTTCTCTAGTTCTTTTATGGTATCAGAGCCTGAAGACCTTCATCGTCTTCTTTGATCCTAACCTCCATCTTCTTCTTTTCTTTGAATACTCAACTTCATTTTATCTTTAATGACAAAAATAGTTTCTACAAATAATACCTCCTCCTCTGCAAAATCCATAGCCCCTGTGATGAATTCTTTTACATCATCTTCTTCTTTTGCCAAATCCTCTGGAATGATTTCGAGCTTCTCATCTCTTATCTCTATAAAACTTACAGGATAAAACTACTTAATGTGGAAAACAAGATTCCTCATAGGAATCCGTGCCCACAGGCTACAGCCTAATCGATGGATCGTAATCTCTTCCAGTTGAATTTCTTCGTGATTCTAATGGTCAATCTCCCACTTCTTCTTTTGCCAAATCCTCTGGAATGATTTCGAACTTCTCATCTCTTATCTCTATAAAACTTATAGGAGAAAACTACTTAATGTGGAAAACAAGATTCCTCATAGTAATCCATGCCCACAGGCTACAACATCTAATCGATGGCCGGATCGCAATATCTTCCAATTGAATTTCTTCGCGATTCTAATGGTCAATCTCTGGAAAGGATTTTCTCTTGCCTAAGTATGACCGGGCAAAGACCTATCAGTCTAATCACGTGACGCGTCAAAAAAAAATTTCAACAAAAAAATCATCACTTAGCCCGGGTTCATTGACTCAGGTTAACAAAATCGTTAAATTATCCCCACCCTTTACTCTCTTCTACCCCCACCTGATGCAAAGCGACTAAAAAAAAAAAAAAGTCCCTTCGCATGACCACCGGTTTCCATTACCACCAACCTACTCTGTTCCTCTCCCATGATCTCCGATTTCTGGCAACGCCAATTTGTCGGTGATTTTTTTTCGTGGAAGTTATTGCACCGCTGACGAGGTGGGCACCCGTTTGGGCACCTGCCCATTCAGACCTCCACGTCCGTGTAGGTGCCTGCCTATTAGGACCTCCACATCCGAATAGGGGGTCCCTGCCCGGACCTGCACCTTGGAATGCCCCTACAAAAAAACAGGGAAGAAAGGAGGAGAGAGAGAGAGAGAGGAAGAAAGAGGAAGAGAGAGAGGAAGAGAGAAGAAGATGAGAGAGGGAGGGAGAGAGAAAATGCAGAAAAAAATAGTAGGGGAGGGAGAGGAGAGAGAGAGGAAGAGGAAGAGAGAGGGAGAGGGAGGGAGAGGAGAGAGAGGAAGAGAGAGAGGGGGGAGGGAGAGGAGAGAACACGTAGGAAAAAATAGTGGGGGGAGGGAGAGGAGAGAGAGAGGAAGAGAGAAGAAGAGGGAGAGGAAGAGAGATTGAGAGGGAAGGAAAGGAGAGAGAGGAAGAGAGAGAGAGGA
>JAOXJP010232335.1:0-10488 GCA_025762735.1 Platanus orientalis | reverse complement strand
TTTTTTATTTGGCAAATTTATTTTGTTAGAAGATCTAGAATCTAGGATTTTATTTTATTTTATTCTCCATATAATGTTTATTTAAAGGCCACATTAGATCAATGAAAAACATTTGAAGATAAATATTTGAAAAGAAAACATGTGTTAAAGTAGGTGTGGTATCCCAAGTTTTCTCCTAACCCCTCACATGAGGTGAGCATTCTACCCTCTCCTTCTCTCTTATTTTTTTTCTTCTCCAATAATATCTTCTTTATTTCTTGTTTACTTTTCTTGTGGACTGTTGTTCTACATCAGTGCGTCTGCTTTAACCCCTGTGCTGAGCCTATACCAGATTACACCATGTTATACTCCTGTTAAACTTGAACACTGTCCACCCACAGCTGCACCCATTTCTCAACCAGTTCATGCATACTTGCTGTCCTAGTCTTCAAATCTATCCCATACAGCAGTCCATATCCACAACATTAAGCCCCTTAAACCTCACTAATAAACCTATGGTTAAGTCCCATCAGCAACCACTGTTCTCAGATCCTGACTCTGAACTCCAGCCATTAACACCCTAAATAATCTGCTGTTCCAGCCTTCCAGTCTGCCCCAAGAACAGCCTTTGTTCTGTCCCGTCTGTACTCCTTAGCACTCATGCTCACTCACTGTTTGAACTATGTCCTGGACTAGATTACCTAATCTATTAATTTGACAACAGCCTCTTAACTGAACCTATTCTGTCCACTTGAGACCAAAGCTTTCTCAGAATCAGCCTTTATCTCTGTCCCAATAACCAACCTGATTACTAACCATATTCCTATAGCCTGGACAGTTTGATTACCCAAAGTACATCTTTTATCTCTGCAATTGGTGGATTTTAGGGAATGTTGACTTGAGATTACAGGGATCTCTTTTAGTCCGTAGTATATCTAATAAGTTGTATTTGAGTTCTTCACGTGGGGTGGTTGTTAAGATTCATTGGGCTTATAAATCAGCAGTATAATAGTATCAGATCATTTCTTTGGATGTGTTGCCTCAATTTTTGGTATACTCCATCGTGTGCTGCATCACTCGCATCTAGAGGGAGAGAAATAATAGACGGTTTGGGAATACCAGCCAAACAGTGGAGATGATCATCAACACAATCCAAGATGAAGTGCAGGCTAAAGTATCTACGATGTCAACCTCATGTGTTGACAACCTCTGAATCGTTATGTTATGCTGAATTGGCGAATGGAGATGACAGTGGCAGATTCAACCCAGAACATGCCAATGAAGCAGCCCCCAAACAGATCACAAATCCCTCCATTATGATGGTTCAGTAACGCCCACTTGAGCAGGTTATGGAGGGCTGTTTCGAGACTCAAGAGGTACAGCCATAACAGCATTCGCTAGAACAACAGATTCAACTCATGTTCTTTGGAACGAACTCTATGCTCTTTTAAAGGGACTGGAGTTACCAATGGATAAAGGGTTTCACAAATTGGAGATTGCCATGGACTCAAAGGTGGCGATTGAAGTCTTACTTCACAAATATAACTGCCCTTGGAAAGTATTGCCACTGGTATCTAAGATCTGGAATTTGGTATTCACCTTAAAGAAACATCAAATCAAACACTTTTGGAGGGAGATGAACCAACCAGCAAACTTACTCACAGCCCTTGCTACGACTGAAGCAATAGTTTTGAATCCTATTGACTTCCCTGTTAACCTAAGGATGCAATCCTAAAGCTAAAGGATTCTATGCAATTTACACACATTTGTAATCTGTTGTTTATTTTAATATAAATTTTTAGTTATCCAAAAACATAAGAACCACCATTTGTTAGAAATAACTGGAGCATTACCGTTCATCATGAATGTTCCCAACATTTTTTGGTATAAAGCACTCCTAACTGCCACATTTCTCATGAATCGTATGCTATCAAGGGTTTTGGGATTTAAAACAACTTTTCCATTCCACCCAAAGTGTTTGGGTGTATTTTCTGTGTTCATGTATGTACCTCCGATAGAACCGAACTTGATCCCAAAGCATTGAAATGCATTTTTCTTGGGTACTCTCCTACTTAGAAAGGTTATAAGTACTACCATCCATCCACTCAAACATGTTCTGTCTGTTACCTTCTTTGATTCTGTTCCTTTTTTTTCGTTTTATTTTTAATTTTATGTTTTTTGAATAGAAGTCTTGTCCTCTCTTTAGGGGGAGTATGGAGGTGAAGAGACAACTTTCTCCTCTACATCCAATCCACTTCTACTTCTAGTTCCATCATACTAGTTTGATGTTGGATGTAGAAGAAATAGTAGTACTGAAGCACAAAATGGAAGTATCATTCCAATAGATACAAGAAAAGAGTTACAAGTGTATTCAAGAAAAAGACCTCTCCAATCTTGTGCTCCTTTGTCAAAATGTCTACTTGGATCTAATTGACTCAGGTAGTCAGGTCATCTTATTCTTTTTTCCACTTCCCTAGCAATCGAGGACTTAAATCTACCTATTACCGTTAGAAAAGGAGTTCGGTCATGTACTCAACATCTTATATCCAATCATGTTTCCTATAGTCTGTTGTCCTTTTCATATCAAGCCTTTGTTTCCAATGTGTCTTTGATCTCTATTCCTTGTAATGTCTTGGACGACATATCTTAACCCCAATGGAGAGAAGCTGTGTGAATGAAAACTCTAGAAAAAAAAATGTTACTTAGGAGTTAGTTGATTTGCCAAAAGGAAAGGACCCTGTATACTGCAATCGGGTTTTCATGGTTAAGTATAAAGATGATGGCTCAATTAAGAGGTACAAGCATGGTTTTAAAACACAAATCAGTGGCCCATATTGTTCGTGGCTGATCTCGATCTTGGATCAAATGATTTAGGTGTGAAAAGTTATAAAGAAATCTTACGGATCAGCCGATCCCAATCATATCACAGATCGGATTGATCTCGACCAATCACAGATCGAGATCAACTGATCCTTGAAACCAAAGGTACAAAGAAAGACTAGTTGCAAAAGGATATGAATAAAGATATGGGGTAATTATCAAGAAACATTGGCACCAACAGCCAAGATGAATTTTGTATGAGTTTTGTTATCTCCAACAACTTTCAACACTGGCCTCTTCATTATTTGATGTCAAAAATGTGTTTCTACATGGTGATCTTGAGGAGGTGGTGTATAGAGGATTCCTTTGGGTTCAAATTATCTTCATCCAATGACAAGGTTTATAGATTAAAGAAAGCCTTGTATAGGTTAAGCAGTCACCAAGAGCATCGTTACTGGTTTAGAAAGGCCATGTTGAACTATGGTTATAATCAAAGCCAGGAAGACCAGACATTATTCATCTAACACAATCAAGGAAAAGTTACATCCCTCATTGTGTATGCTAACGATATTGTGATGAGATGCAATGATGCACAAGAAACCAAAAACCTAAAAGACCACTTAGCAAAGGAGTTTGAAATTAGATACCTGGGGGAGCTTAAATACTTTCTCAGCATAGAAGTTGCTCAGTCCAAGAAGGTTATATGTGTTTCAGAGAGAAAATATGTTCTTGATTTACTGAAAAGAACATGCATGTTGGGTGTAAACCACTTAACACTCCTATTAAACAAAATCACAAGTTAGGTGATGATGATGAATCATCTTTGATTGATGCTAACAGATATTAACGTTTAGTTGGCAAACTCATTTTTTTAACTCTTACCCAACCTTATATTGCTTATGAAGTGAATGTAGTAAGTCAATACATGCATACACCCATATAAAGGCAGCTAACAGGATTCTTCAGTTACTAAAGTCATCATAAGGAAAGGGTATTTTATTTTCTTCGCATGATTAATGAGGATAGAGGCATATACTAACACTGATTGGGCTGGTTCTTTGATAAACAGAAGATCTACTTCCAAGTTTTTGTCTGTGGTAACTTTGTTACCTGGAGAAGTAAAAAACAATTTAAGGTTACCATGTCTGGTGTAGAGGTAGAGTTTTGTGCTATCTTATGGTGTATGTGAGCTCCTATGATACAGACAACAATGCCAGACTGATGGATGTGCCACCCCGTAAGAGAGCTAGATTCAAGCAAGAATGTTATGTGGGTTTAGTAAGGGCCTTATAGGGGAGGAAACATTTATTTTATGTGTCATGTTATAAGGCTAGTAGCGTCAAGTTTTGTTGGAATTTTTTTTTAGAGAGTAATCACATCACTGATTTTTAGCCCAAGTTTTCAAGGGTCAAAACTTGTCTTTTGACTTGATTTTGGTGTCATTTGAGAGGTTATTAAGTTACCTTTCTAACGAGACCAAGATTGTGTAAATCTAAGGTGATTTGAGAAAGTTATGACCAAATTACTAAAGAGGTATCAGAGAATGATGTGAATAGTGTTTTGGGTCAATAAGTCAAAGTGTAGGCCCACTGATGCGCTGGTTGATAGCCCCTAGTTTCAACATCTTTTAATAGTTTTAATTTTTAGAAAAGTAAGTTTTTAGAAAGTTCTATGTTTTAGAAAACTTGGCTAGCAAGTTTATAATTTTTACGAAATTTCTAATTGTTTAAGATTGCAGGCCTATTTAAAGGCATCCTCTCCCCCATATTTTTTCAGTGAAGAATAAACAAAAGCATTGAATTATTTACATGATCACCCAAGATCGGTGGCCACGATATCTCTCCCAAGGGTTGACGTCATTCTCTAATGGCTTCGTTCTATCTACTTCTTCTTCCATAGGTACAGCCGCAAGCTCCCTCTCTCCTTTAAGATATATCTCTTATTTTTTTTCTCTCTTAGTCTCTCTTATCTTTCTTTCTTTCCATCCTACTTTCTTCTTCTCCCTTATATTTCCAAGATTCCTTTTTATTTTCATAAACATCCATTAAAGGAGCTTTGTCTTTTCTGAAATTTCATGATTTTACCTACCTAATCTTATCCAAAGATCATGAAATTTGAACTCTAGAACCCTTGAACACATCAGAAACTGCCCTAAAAGTTTTGGAATTTTCTGATGCGTCAGAAGGGTAGTTTGGTAATTTTTTGAATTTTCAGTTAAAATTCCAGAAATACCCTTTTGGGTTCTTTTCTTCTATTTGCTTCTCTTTTCTCATTCTAATTCCTCCTAATCTCTGTTTTATCATTCTATTCTTTGATTTCTAAATTTCAGTGGCTACTTGTGTTTGTTCTAAATTGAATTTTTGATTTATTTGCTTCCGCACTTAAATCTAGCCATTACTTGAGGCTTGTGAGAATATCCTACATCATTTTTTTGTATCTTCTCTATTGTGCTGCATCATCCTATGGTTAGGGATTTTTTTTGAAGGAAATGGATTTTCTCACCATGGCTCCTATGAGGTTATATTGTGACAATATGGTTATCATCAATATTGCCCATAATCCTGTACATTATAAGAGGACTAAACATATAGAGGTTGACAGAAACTTCATAAAAGAAAAGTTGAGTTATGAAGCTATTTGTACTACTTATGTGAAAAGTAGATTTTTTTTTTCAGTACTGCTTTTCACAAAGGTGTACAAATAGCTCCAAAACTCAATTTTTCTTTTATTCAGTTTCTGTCAACGTCTATATGTGAAAAGTAGTGATCAACTTGCAGATATCTTAATAAAGGGAGTGAATGGCTTACATTTTCAAAGTATCCAAAGCAAGCTGAGCATGTGCAATCTATATGCCATTTAGGTGATGCACGACCAGCCTTAGGAAAGGGTATTAACCTACAGGTTATGGGCCCACAAAGATACTAGACCAGTTTCCCTCTTGGGAGCTTTACCAAACAGGTATTAGATGACAACACTCAAAGCAATGGGAAAGCCTTAAAAGACTTATATAGAACAAGCAGCACGTATTAAGGCATAACAGCTAGTTAATTAAGCCTCAATCACAGGGTCAGTGATGTCTAGAAGGTTAGAACTGTAAGAAACACCTCTGCTGGAAATTCTGGGCTGAATTTAAACTATAAGGAAACCCACGCTAGGTTTATCAGAATGCAGTGAAATTTGGAAGGCTAAGAGGTCTATATAGGATAATAAACCGACAAAGTTTCAAGTAATTCTGATAAGGTCTGAATTTTGCAGCTTGATCAAACACTCAGGTCTGAATTTTGCAGCTTGATCAAACAGAATAAAACCCAAAACAAGACATGGCATTAGGTGATAGTGGTTAGAAAAGATATGGCATAAAAGACCAGGCTTTGACGGATCAAATAACAACAGAAATATTTTATTTTGGTGTGCAGCAGATCTGGGAATACCCAAGGTTCAACCACAAGACATGGAAGGGTGAGTTTCTGGTCTAGGTGATCTGTAATAGATCTAGAGATAAGCACATGCAGTAATGGGTATTTGGGGATCAGATTCAGATTTAGGCTTGAGCAAACAGCAGGGAATACTAGAGCTCGGGTACATATAAAACAGCAAGGTATTTAGAATTGGGTCGGTTCTGTTTTATGGTCTCACGTGGGAACACAAGGGACTAATAGACTATGTATAATTGGAATCAACAGGGACTGATTCAAGATTTAAAATCGGAAAACAGATCAGGGTTTGTATCCAGGGTTTTAAGGCTTAAGTATGATCAGTTAATAGATTAAATCTGTGGAAAAAGGGGCTGGATTCTAGGCCACATTGATAGGTAGTAAGGTTGTAATTCTGGATTTAGTCAGAGTTCAATTTAGGCTGAACTGCTAGTGATCAAGGCACAAGAAAGTCAAGAAAGTTCTCTCAGGTATATTGATGCAGCACAAGTCACAAATATCAATAAAAAAAAAAGTAAAGGTTGCAAGGTTAAGGATACTAGGAGTTACCAAAACCGTGAAGTTATGGGCTAGATTGATTTCAAGGAGTCAATCTATAGTGAAATAAGGCTCAAGTAGGTTCTGGTTTCAGTGAAAACAGCAAGGGTGGACTGAAGGGTTTATTAGATTAGGATGGAATAGGACCAAGACTACAGATTGGACTGGGACAGCAGACTATAACAGTAGATAATAGGGTTTATGAACCTTAATAGTACAGTTTAAATAAAACTCAAGGAATATGTGCACCAGATCTGGTCTATGTAATGGATTATAAGCATATGTATTGAATTGTCACAGTAAGAGAATTTGGGCCTCTGGTAGACTGATCAGTTGTGGTCTAGGAAATTAAGTACAGGCAGTATTTAACTACAGAAGAATTGCCAGGGATCAATGATAGTACCAGATTGTAACTGATGAAGAAAAGACACACAGGGCACTTACACCACAAATATTGATGCTTCAGCACAACCTTCCATGAATCTGGGTACTCGACAGAAGTTCTCTCCAGTGAGCCATCATATAACCCAAAATAGCAGCTACAAAACTGTGCAGATTCGAGACAGGGTCCCAATAGATTCTCTGGATTCCGATCAAACACACACAGCCCAACAGAATTCTCCAGGTGTTATTGCAAATATATGTCCAAGATATCACACTCTTGAGATTGACATAGTGAGAAAATCTCTCACTGCAACTGCTGCAAGAATTAGGCTAATCCAGAGACAAATTTTCTTTAAGAAAATCTCAGGAAAACTGGGAGACAACAGTAGCAGGCTTAGGTTATAATATAAAAGTGATTTCTCTGATGAAATCAATAAGGAAAGTCTAAAAAATTACCACAGCAGATCTCAGTTCATAGAGCAGTGTTTGTGATGATTGGAATTTAGGGCTAGATGAAGAAATCTCAATGGAAAGGAATGGATGATGTGTACGATGGGTTGAGGTTACTGGTTTATGATTTCAGTGAGAAAACTTTAGGGAAAACTCCATGGATGTCTTCTAGTTTCTGGGTTTGGCAACAACTAACAAAAAGAAAAGAAGAAGAAGAAAACATGAGAAGAAACATACCTTGTGGGAGAATCCCTGACCCACACTTGGTTAATCCCTAACCAAGCTTCAAGCTTAGGCATGAGAGCTTGAAGAAGAAGAGAGAGTTCCACTCATGCAGAGAAAAGAAACCCGGAAAATTTGTTCATATCCAGTCATAATTGATTACAATAGGGGACTCCCATATTTAAAGACTAAAAATAAAAGAAATAGAGAGTTTCCTAAATTGGACTCTCTATGTCCAAACATACTCCCTAAAAAAAAAACTCAAAACAGCCTAACATGTGGGCCTCTAATGGTCGGTTGACCAGCTTTATATTTGAATACAAAATATGTTGTCATCTTTGCCCATAAACATAAATAATAATTCCTCTTATGTCCTATACTTTAAT
Source organism: Platanus orientalis (assembly GCA_025762735.1). NCBI lineage: Eukaryota > Viridiplantae > Streptophyta > Magnoliopsida > Proteales > Platanaceae > Platanus > Platanus orientalis. The sequence continues at coordinate 2,276 of JAOXJP010232335.1, read as the reverse complement.
ACTTTAAAAACTATGAAATAAAACGATAAAAGACCCTAATAAAAGCCTTCCAACAGAAAGTAGGCATCTCTCTTGGTTTAGCATAGCATTCCTCTATGGCCTTCCCTAGTGGATCCCACCATGGCCCATGTGAGCCCCACATGTCCTCCAATGTCTGCATCAAATCCCCCTTATTCAAAAAAATTTGACTTCGAGTTTTGTAGAGGGAAAGGCTTAGCAACGTCGGAAAGGTTGAATCAAATAACAAAATACCAAATCCACCCACAATCAGATTATGATGCAACCCTGGGGTTCTGTAAGCATCTGACATGGAGATGATTGCACAGTATAAAACATCTGTCCTCTGAGAAAGAGGTGGTAGTGTGAAAACCTCATAATACTCATCTAGCTGAACACAAACTGGATCCACAATGTCAAGAATCACCACAAACTCTTAGGCTGGTGCATCTGTTAGACAGGGCTGGAGTTCGGCTTAAACGGGTATTAAAACCTCATAAGATAGCTGGTCACAAACTAGGGCAGCAATGGAGCACTCATCTATAACCGTAACTAGCTCTTCAAATAACTCCTCACGAATCACATCAGTATACCCACATTAGTGTCTTCATCTCTAGCCTTGTCTTCAGTTTCTACTACTTCCACCTCTGATTTTCTTTCCACAACTTACAACTCAATACAATGTATTAGAAGCTCAAGCTTAGGATCAACAAGCTCTTCACTCTTCTATTGTTCACATTGACACTTATCAAGGAATGCATGAATCTTATCTGACCAGTCTTGAATAGTGTGTACCAAACCAATAGGCCTCACTTGGAAACTATAGTATATTTGTAACGCCTGAAACCCATATCTCTCTGGGGTACTGGATCCCAAAGTCCTAAACTTCAAATCACATGACACCTGCAAAAGCAATGTAAACATTTGGCTACTTAGATGCACAACTGAGCCCACTGGGAAGAATTCCCAAGTTCATACAACTGATAGACCACAATAAAAAGGGTATCCATGCACACATAATATACCAAAATGATTTCATTTATATATGTAAACCTGTAGTCCAGTACAAAATATACTTTATCCCATAGGAGGGATACACAGCCAAAATAACTATAAAATGTCCAACTAACTCTACTCTACATGTGACTAGACTACAAAATACCACCTACTACATGTGGTCCTGGTCGTAGACACGAGCTCTCAGGTCGTAGGATCTTGCTCCACAAGACAAGGGAATGGCTCACAATCTGTAGAGAAGAAATGGTGGGATGAGCTTTAGGAAACCCCAGCAAGTAAATCCAATGTTCTACAAATTTAGAGTAAAAACAAAATAAAGAAATAAAATCTGACTAATCCAATGAAAATTGATGCAAGACCAGCCTTAGGAAAGAGAATTAACCTACATGTTATGGGCCCACAAAGATACTAGACCAGTTTCCCTCTTAGGAGCTTTACCAAACAGGTATTAGATGACAACACTCAAAGCAATGGGGAAGCCTTAAAAGACTTATATAGAACAAGCATCAAGTATTAAGGCATAATAGCAAGTTAATTAAGCCTCAATCACAGAGTCAATGACGTCTAGAAGGTTAGAACTGTAAGAAACACCTCTGCTGGAAATTCTGGGCAGAATTTAAACTATAAGGAAACCCACACTAGGTTTATCAGAATGCAGTGAAATTTGGAAGGCTAAGAGGTCTATATAGGATAATAAACCGATAAAGTTTCAAGTAATTCTTATAAGGAAAAGTGTATAAAAATTTAGAACACTCAGGTTTGAATTTTGCAGCTTGATCAAACAGAATAAAACCCAAAACAAGACATGGCATTAGGTGATAGTAGTTAGCATAGATATGGCATAAAAGACCAGGCTTTAACAGATAAAATAAACAACAGAAATATTTTATTAAGGTGTGAGGCAGATCTGTGAGTACCCATGGTTCAACCACAAGACATAGAAGGGTGGGTTCAGGTTTAGGTGATCTGTAATAGATCTATAGATATGCACAAGCAGTAATGGGTATGTGGAGATCAGATTCAAGTTTAGGCTTGAGCAAACAGCATCGAATACTAGAACTCAGGTTTATGTAAAACAGTAAGACATTTCGAATTGGGTGATGCGGACAATCAAGCAAGACTTATGTATGTACCCCCACATAAGAAGGCTAGATTTAAGTGTACATGTTATGTGGGGTTATTTAGGGTTTTTTAGGTGGGGTTGGGTACAACATTTTATGTGTCCATGTAATAATGCCAATAGTGCAAAACTTTGGGTTTTT
>JAOXJP010232334.1:0-10488 GCA_025762735.1 Platanus orientalis | reverse complement strand
CCTTTGTGTCTGGGCTCACCACAAGGCTCTTATAGTATTGCCATTGAGATAAGCCCCATTAGCAAGGGATGTATGTAGCACAAAAAACAGTCGATGAGATGACCTTCTATTGTGCTTTGAATGTTGTGGGGGTGTAATGGAATGAACCCATGTACACCCAAAATTATTTGGGTTGGAAATTTTATGTTTTTTTTGTTTTTTTTCGCATCAAAGATTTATAGAATAGACTAAGGCTCTACAACATATGCAAAAGCCTTTGGATTGGAATCTCTAAGACCAATATTATTCACAAAATGAACCCTTCAAGTTTGTAGGTGCAGACTAGGGCTAGAACCATTAAGACTTGGGCCAAGAGCATATCAAACTAGGCTCATCACAACTCAATATGAGTCCAATCTCTGGTCTAACTGGAGAGATATTGCGCTAATAGCAGTGAACGAGTGACATGGTAGGTGACAAATAATGTCTCGATAAATACAAAAAAGTTTAGAAACAAAACAAAACAAATTAGGGAAGAGTTAAAGGAGGGTGTTACAGTTAATACAAAATAAATAATGTATTGTATATTTACCAAATATCCTTTGTCAAGCATTAGGGTCATTGTTTTGGTGCAATGGTAGTGGTTTGGGTTACACGAATTCAAGTCTAGTAAACAGAAAAAGTCTAAATTGGGTCCACCCCTCCTAACACCCCGTAGTTACAAGACCAACACTCCTTTGTCAAGCATTGTGTTGGATTTATTCTGGAATGACATCTCTCCATACTAGTGATGATTTGAACTGACTCACGTTATTTTAGCCTTTCTCTTTCTCTTTCTTTTCCTTTTTTCCGTGAATGTTGTTTTATTGAGGCCCACACCCTTTTGTTGTGATTTGGATCATCCATTCGCCCATACAGATACCGATACAATTGTGGCTAGGTTCATCCGGTTAAATCACTTTTTGGTCGTAGACATTTCCAAATGAGGTTGGATTTTTCTACATGGTGGATCACAAGCTGAAAGGAATTTTGGAGGCCCAAAAAGTCAAAATTCTTCTAGTGAAGAGGAAGAGGATGAGAGAGAAGACGAAGAGTAAAAGTAGAATAAGTTGCCTTTGTTTCCAGCCTCATCACCGTCGCAATTACTGGACACCGGATGCCATGAGGCCTCTCATTTTTTAGCTCATCTCTTGTTTGTGTTAGGGTTTTGCACCCTTTATAACGATTTTGACAAGTTATGGCTTTATTTAAAATATATTTAAAAAAAACCATATTTATTATAAACTCATTCTTAAACTCAGTATTTACAGTTAAGTTCAAATATCACATATATAGATTGTTAATAATTATATTTATAAAAAAAATGTATACATACATAAATATATATGTGTGTGTATTGGCCAGAAATTAGTGTACGAGCGTGTCAATGCTATGTGTGCACGAAGTCCAGACTTTCTTACAACCTTAGGTACCAAAGCAGACAGTAATAGGATCAATAAAGAAGGTTTTTTTGGTCATTTATCAAACCACGAAAATGAAATCAGACGATTTAGGCATGTAAGTGTCCTTTATTTTGAATGAATTTTTTTTGCCTTGATAAAGACTTTATCATATCACACCAAAATAACAATCATGGACGAAACAAATGTAACTAAATAGATATTAATGAAATAAACACTTTACAATGCCTTAAGTCAGACTAAACTTTGTATGTTGGGTTGCATAGGACTTCTTGATGATAAGTTATTGACCAAACCTCCAACTATTAATTGAAACCTATATTCTAATTCATGGAAATTTGTTGATATCAAATTAAAAATCATAAATAGAATTTTAAATGATTGAATTCCTCATGCCAGAACTCTCCAAAGCATATTTATTAAACCTGGACTGACCTGGCTGGTTGGACTAGTATCCCGGTATCTCAACACCTCAACCGGTTCAGGTTGCTAATTAAATCATTTGTTTAATAAACCCAGTCAAACCTGATAGGTTTTTATCAAAACCATCCAACTTCGTCGGTCAAATTGGTAACCTGACGACTTGACACCTCAACCTCCTTTTAACGAGGAGGGATTAGGTAGGACAACTTAGAGAGTGGTTAAAGTTGGAAAAACATTAGGGCTGACACATCAGCACCGAAAAAGTGATATACACTTTTTTGGAGGATGTTTTTCACTATTTGGCACTGATGTCATTCCAACTTTAGCCACTTTCTAAGTTGTCCTATCAAATCCTGTGTCTTTTAACTATTCCAAAGTCATGTATATTTATGTCTGTCTTTTTGTGTATTTATATAATATTTTTAAGAATACTTGATATAAAATTTTTATATAATTTTTCAACTTATTTTCTTATTTATTTAATATTTTCATAAAATATTTTTATTTTAAAATTAATTTTAATAGATTATGCTATTTGATCAATGACCCATTGGTTGAACAGTTGACCCAATGTCCCTCTCAACTGGATTAATGTTTGGTTCGAGTTTAATAATAATGATCAAAAGTCTATTGGCAATGAATTACAAAACTAAGATTACCAAAATTTGAATGAAACTGATATATCAAGACAAAGAAAGGTTGTTGAAGACAAAATTCAGACTACAACTCTATTACATAATGAAAACTAAGCCAAAAATGATAAGAATAGAGTAAAAACAAGACAAATTGATTATGGATTGATTGGGTGATCCAGAGGTGATCCCTTTTGTCTTTGGCTCGCTATTTATAGACATCTCAATCTCTGATTACGGCCACCTTTTCTATGTTCGCACGTTCATGGAGAAGTGACCTGCTTCTCCTTCAACCTCGAGTATGTTAAATGACTCTAATACATGGTTGCTTTCCAGTGCTTTGACACCAATAGTACTCTTTATTTTATTGAATCATGACTTTTTTCGGAAGCAACATACTCATCCATGTTACTTAGATTGGGTTCCACCAGACATATTCCCTTTTGCGTCGCAGAAATCCTCCTTTTGGATCCACTGGCCACCTCTACATCCTCCATGTCAAGCATATATATGCAAATATTTTACCAGAGTGGATGTATACAAATTCGCATCCGGTTCGTTTATAATAGAATATTTATTGAATGAACTAAATACTTAAACAAATCGAATATAGATGAATCCGCATTTGCCTTAAAGGAATCTAAAACCAATTGAATTCAGATGCTTAGGTAGATGGTTATCAACCCTAACTTTTGGTAATTGGTGCCTTTTTTGGTGCATCAATTTTTTGAATTGATCTTTCTTGACACATGGTTGAATTTTTTTTAGTGGCTCTCTTTTTGGGCACCTACGCATTTTTTGACATTTACAATCCTTACCAAACCAAATGTCAACCCATGGTGAGGAGTGATCACACATTAGCCACAGAAGATTTCCTCCCGAGTCATACCTCTTCTAGAACAAACGAGTCGGATCATCTGTGGTCTTCTTTCATGCATGCTGCTACCGTGTTTTGATGCGCGTGTGATGCACGATGGTCAGGAAAAACAGACAGCCTCCCTCCATGTGAAGATGCTTGTCGCTGTAACAAGGTCGCAACATGAATCATGGGACCAAACGAGAGCCATATCCTCTGTGCCGAGATTGCGGTGCGTGAAGAAATATCAAGACACAAAGGGTTGGACCCATAAACTTTTTGCATGGGGGACCAATCCTCTTGTGTCTTGGTATAATCTCAGCGCAGAGAATATGGTCCCAGACCAAACTCCTGTTACCATTCAATCATGGCTTTGATGTGGCTGATTTCCCATTGGTGGGACCCTTCCTATCTTGGTGGGCCCCACCACAACCGTGTGGTGGATTACATTTTGTTCTGAAAAGTAAGCGGCTAAAAAGGGGGTAATAATCAAAGGGGGTAATAATCAAAGGGGGCATACAATTAACCACGTGAGAAATATGAGGTACGACTGTCACTCACATGTCCAAAGTCCAAAGTCCAAACCTGAAACATGCGTGAGAGCTTCCGATACCATTAATTTATTGTTCCAAGCTCAACCCACGACCGTAATAAGAGCCGTTGGAACCCAAAATTTAAAGTTCCCGGGAAAAAAAGTGAGAGGAAGAAAGAAAAGAAAACAAGCCCAAAACATGGTGGATCAGTTCTTCCAAGAGATGGAGACGCTCTGGTCAGTAGCTCCGCCGGTGAGTGAAAGCGCTTTTGTTAGATACACGAGACCCGCGGAAGGATTCCGATCGGAAAGTTCGATTTTCACGTCAAACCGACGGAGCATGAACAAGAAAATGATCGAGTTCTTGAAAGCGATTCCAACCGATGTGAATGAAAACAGGGAGCCCGGGAACGGTCGTGGCTATCGCCACATGATCAATGAGCGATTGAGGCGAGACAAGCAGAGGCAGTGCTATCGATCTCTGCATTCCCTTTTGCCTCCTCGAACCAAGGTTTTCCCTTACTAATTTTCACTATGGAACAGACTTTTAAAAAAAAATTTGGTGATTTTGAAACCAGAAGCTCTGAAATGGGATTTTTTTTTTTTAAATAATCTTTAATGGGTTTCTTTTATAGATCACAGACATTATCTCTGAATCCTTTTTTGCACTATTTCCTTGCAGAATGACAAGAACTCCATCGCTCAAATGGCAGTTTTGCAATTGCAGGCGCTGAAGGACCTTAATGCAGAGTTGCAGAAGCGAAACTACGAGCTCGAGGCGAAATTAGCAGTAAATGAAGGCGTGAAACCAAACGTAGCAAGATTTAGATTATGGGTCTGTAATACATCTTCCGCAATGGATTCTATGGTTGGGATTCTTCAGTGCTTGAAGAGCATGAACTTGAAAACGAGAATGATCAGAACAGAGTTTTCTGATCAGGGATTTTCGGCAGTAATGGAAATCGAAACCCAGGTGGGTAAACCAATTTCAGCTTTCGTCTTTCCTTGTTTAGGCAGCTGCCCCGCAAAACACTCTTTAAACTTGCAAAGAATCCCCTTTCATATCCAACATCTTATAGCAGAATTGGTTTCGTTGCTCTGTAATTCGATTTTTGATAATCTGCCAGATGGGTATCTGAAATTAACTTTTGCTGTTCTTCAATTTTTTATTCTTTTCGATTTCTGCCTGTGGGTGAGTGTGTTTGTGCTAGGGAAGGGGAGTACGCAAGTGGATTAGTGGGTGTAGATGGGTTTTGAATTGGGTCTACGCAGCTTTCATCTTCAGTTCAGATTAGCTAGTGACCAAAAAATAATTGACTTTCTTGAAAACAAAATATTTTTTCATCTTTTAGAATCTATTTGTATGTTTTTTATTCTACTTTCCAACTTTAACTTCATTGAATTCCATGATTGTTTTTGTTCTTTTTTACTGTCGCCTCTGTTTAAATCTTAGTTTTTGTTCTCTTTTGGAAGATTGAGTCGGCGCCGGAGGTTGAGAAGGCATTAAAGAATGCTGTGAAGGAAGTTGAGAGGAAGTTGGAGTTTGATTTCCTGGAAAGAAAGGAGGAAAGCGCGGTTATTAGTGATCAAGGCAACTATGGCGTCATCACAGCATTTGAATGGCTCGACTTTTGAGCGTTGGTCGTAGGCTGGCTGCAAGAGACAAAAAAGGAGGCGCAACGACTAAATTAAATGTTAAATCCAAGCAGATTTTTATAATCCAGGAAAGGATTATCTTTTAAAAAGGGCTTTTGGGTGTAAAGGGATCACGCCAGTATCTATCACCACACAACAAAATGATTGACAGTGTGTACTTTGGTAAATACACAATACTTATCTACTGTGTATTTATCATAACACCCTCTTTTACCCTTGTGCATTTACTGAGATACCCTTCGTTGGACATTGTGTCTCACGTTGATTGGTAATGGTGTGATATATATCAGGTTAGACTGTAGATGATCCAAACCCATGCAAAGATCGCAGTTTAGTTGTTTAAATGATAAAAATACCATTTAAAATTTTTGTAATTGAAACCATAAGTTATCGAGCTCAATATATTTGTTATCTTGTATTAATTTTTTAAGGTGAATTGAATATACATTAATATGTTGGACCTTAGCCAGAACCTCTACATGAGAGATGGTTGTGGTTTCGCCACTGTAGAAGCAAGGGGGGCTCAATGTGTGAGTACCCTTGTAATAATAATGGGCTCCTCCCTCCCCCTTTGAATGTGAGTTGTCCCCCTTAATGTCCCCATGATTGGAATCAGTTGCCCCTTAATCTGATTGAACTGATACCACGCCGGTCTTTGCTCACACTGTGACACAATGTCAAACAAAAGATGGATTAATAAATGGAGCAAATTAATGGACCAAAACCAAATAAAATAAAATAAATTGAACAATTTTTCGGTCAAAGATGGTGTCTGGGTGCCAAGTGACTTCATTTAGAGTAAAATGGGTGGGAATTTAAAATTTCATCTAACCACTGCCCATTTTATTTCATGTAAAGTTACTTGGTGTACTAGACTCCAAATCCTGGACAGAACATCTATTTCAATTAATAAATATACAAATACTTATTAATCATATATTTACTATAATACCCTTCTTTGACCCATGTGTATAGGCTCAAACACCTTTTGTCAGACCATATGTCACACATTGATTGTTAATGAAGTGGTACTTATTCCTTGAGATAGGAGATGATTTAAAATCCCAGAGAATCCTTGCCCCATGATCAGATTATGTGCACCCCTTAATAGGTGTCAACAGTGTATCCACCACCAGCAGGTGACATGTCACATTGAAAAAGTGATTTACACTTCTCGGGGGTTCTTTTTACGTTTTTTTTTATGTGATGTATCATCCTCTGATTGTGGGTGCACCATTGGCATCTGTTAAGGAGATGCATATAATCCTTTGGCTTCTCCCCCTCCCCCCCACCCATGTTTAAATTCTAGCTCTGCCCTTGGTCGTGGTATGGCCTCTCTAAGGTAGAAGTTAGTCAGGGAATTGAGTAGGGTTTACAAGCCCTCAAATAAAAATGATAATGGGTAATAGACCACTAACATCCTCGGTAATGGTCGAAAGCTAGGTCTGGTACAAAAGAATTATTCATTGATTCAAGAATGGCATTGTTTCTGTTTTTGGAGAGATCTGTGTTGTTAATTAAAAATGGGGGTGAATACATTGCCAATGATGCTGAAAATTATGAAAACAATATAGGATTTAGGAATTATGAAGATGGAAGATGATCAGTGGAATTAAAACTAGAAAAGTAAAATTGGCCATTAGTAGAAATTTCAACTATGGTTTCAGCCTTCTTTCGTATGAAACAGGGATGTGAGATGAGAAATGGGTTATGACTAGGTTATAAGTTATTTTATATACTATATTCTATGCAACATGACGAATAGTATTATAATATAACTTTTAATCTATAACCACTGATTAAGTATATAAGGGTATAATAAATATAAAAGTAAATACATATATGTTAATTATAATGGATATGGATATTTAGCAAGAGCGGATCAATATAGATTCATTTTCAGTCAATTTATAATTAGATTTTTTCTCGATGAATCAAAAATTTAATTGGAACGGTGCACATGGATCCATATTCACTTCAAGGAGACAAAATCCGAATTGGATACAAATAAATATTCAAATCATTGACAAACGTAGTTTCAAGTCCACGGGCGAGAGTTCCACAATGGATTGCATGTCCAAGTAAAAAAAGAAAAAGAAAAAAAGATATGATCGATATACAAAACACCCCTTTAAAATATAACAAGTCTCTAAGTGTTCCGACACTTATTATGCTTCATAATCCCTTCACATTTGGTTTCTAAGTCGATTGCTTTCAAACCAGCCAGAATTGACCATGTCTTAAACTGATAACACAATTATACCTAACCCCCTTTCTCTTAACCAGTTTCGAGTTGAGATTTTTCAAGTGGTCCTAGGATGGGAGCAAAGCCATGGCAGATCAAAAGTTTAAAGCACTGAGCTGTTGGGTCCCAATGGCTTTGCAAGATGGAATTCTAGCTAATACATGGACTGGCATTGTTTTATTAAGGTTGAAAAGTTTAGATAGGTAAGGGTTTGAATGAACAATCTATTTTTCTTCTTTTCTTTCGTATACTTTTTTTCCCACATCATTGAGCTCTTTCCTACCTTTTCATCCTACTCAACATGGTATCAATCCTTCTTGAATTTGGCTTGCTCCCCCCTATTGTCTAGAATAAGGAACAAATCTGCTTTCTTGATGGTGAATTCATATTTAATAGAATGAAGTATTATGGGTTTAAGATCTAAGTAAATTTACCAACTTCATTTAACACATAGTTTAGTATTTTTCTAGGACCACTCAGGCCCGCCGTTGCATTGGTCCTACACCACCGCTGGCAACCTGGCATGGGTAGAGGGGGAGAGACGCTAACGTGATCCATTGTAGAATTGCTGTCCATGGAGTTTGAAACCCTGAACTCTTCCTTGGAAGGGCCATACCATGCTATCAAGCCTTAATTTGATAAAATTAAAGGAAAAAAAAAGGGACCCTTGCGCACTCGCATCTTGTCGTACCATACATGGAAGATGGCTAGAAAGCAGCTGGTTGGATAGGGATTTCCTTGTTAGCAGGCCCTTAGTCCATATCACATGTGGGACAACAAGAGGGAGGTGACTGGTGAGTAAATACTAGAGCTATAAGGACTTTCAATAAAAAAGAGAACACGACGGCATCACTTGGAAATACTCTTTTCTTTTGTCTTAAATCGTTGCTACTTGTAACTGAATTGAGAAGATCCAAGAAACTTTAAATGATGAAAGTGCCCACATTTTCTAACAGGTGTGTTGGCATTGGAGTTATCTGATTTCATCCCAAATTGGCCAGTTTGACGGGTTCAATCATGTTTACATGTACCTTCAAATTGGCTTGATTAACAGACTCAGAATGTGGTGTGACTCTGATACCAATTGTTGCGAGCTCAACTAATATGCCAATAGCCTCAGGACTAAGGGAATGCATCAAGCTAGGCCCTCTAAAACACTGGGATTGTAATTTATATAGCAACCCTAGTCACGAAAGGTCTCAACCTTGAAAAGTGAGCAGCTGGGAAGATCATGATAGTTAAATATGTGTGAGTTATATGTATGCCTTCCTAAATTGGGCTTAACAGTAGCCTACAATTGATCCAACTGATCTGAATTATTTTTCATCTAAGCCCAACATCTTGCAGGTTCAGTTATAGCCCAAGTTCAGTCCAAGGCATATTAAAGGAGTCTTTTGAGCCAGGCTTTGGGTTTTAGTTTAATGCAAAGATCAGGCTTGGCCTAGGATTCAAGGTGGTGGGCTGAGCCTGGGTTAATTCTCGCCCAGTCCAAGCTTTAACCCATTGACAGCCCTTATTGTATGGCGAGAGTGGCTGCTCTACCCATACCATGAGTAATTTAACTCTGCATATACGCTGTATAGAGGACACATATCAGTATGCATAATTGGTTTTGTCATTACACAGAGGATAGTGGAGGGGGTTTTAGTAATTAAGATTTTCTCTACAAATCCAACATATCAGCATATGACACGATTCCTAATATCTATAGGGCTGTCAATGAACCGAGCTAACTCTGTTCAAGTTGGAGCTGAGCTTGAGCATTGTTGGCACAGTTGAGCATGAGCCTCTAGTTAAGCTTGATTGGCTAAGTGGACCCAAGTCATGTTGCATTAGTTTCAGCTTGCTAAAAGTTTGCTCCTTAAGGGTCTTATATAAAATAGGGATTTTTGCCAAATTGGTTCAAAATTTTGGTAAAAGTATCAAATAATGAAGTAAAATAAATTATTTCTTAAATCAGTTTTTTAATGGGTATAATTTTTTTATTTTAAAAAGAGGTAATTAACTGTTAAAATATTTAAATGTTTTCTCTTATACCCTTAGCCCACTGAATCGCTTAGGTCCTCTTTCCTATTCCATCTCTATTGCTCTCCTAATTATTGTCTCTCTCTCCCACTAGTCTCCGATGAGGTTTCGAAGAAGAAAGAGGTGGAAAATGAATTGCTGAGTAGTGGGAAAAAGGGATGTTTTGAGGGATTTTGCAACTTGCAGTTGGAGGCTCTGGTTTCTTATATAGACAAGTTTGGAACATGGCATATATCATTTTCCTCTCCTTCAACATTGTCTTTTTCTTTGGGTTTTTGTAAGTGCAGAACATTTGTTTTACCTTTTGGCAGGCGGCTTTGTTGCAACACAATAAAATATACATGCGAGGACTCCAGGAAGAAGGTGTTCTTGTTGTACGAAAGGGGTGGCTTTCGACGCAATAAATTATACATTCTCCTCTCTCCTCTCTCCTCTCTCGGGGTGTGACAGTTGGGATTCTCCAGAAATGTGATGTACCCCACTCTTCAAGAGAATTATATAAAACCCTGACACATATAAGGACAAGCTGATTGAAGTGTACGAATTTATGGTGCTCGCGGGGACGTATTGGCTGCTGACAACCCTACGCGACAGTGAATGGACAAAAAATGCTCACTTTAACGAATGCTAACCACTGCTCTTTGTCAGGCAGCAGGCACATCAGCGCCAATACACCCCCC
>JAOXJP010232333.1:0-10488 GCA_025762735.1 Platanus orientalis | reverse complement strand
ATAATTGTGACTTGAATCAATCTAGTAGTAAAATAACTAATGAGGATTGTTAAATAAATCAAAGCAAATCAAGTTAATTTAAAAAGAGTATGACAAATCCTATTCACCCCCCTCTAGGATAGAATTTTAGTTTGAGTGACGAGCAGTAACATAAATAGCTTGGTTGTATAAAGTTATGCCCTCAAGTATTTCTTCCTTAGAAAAAGTGATGACTCATGGCATGAAAATTTGTGCCCGCATGTTTTCCACTCTGTCAGGTGTGATTAATGCATCCATGAATGATCTCTTGAATATGTCAAGGAACCTCTCTCTATATGGTTCAGACATCAACAACTGTCCTAGGATTGAGATTTGTGTTGGCATCTTGGTAACTATTTAATAAAAAACAAGTGAGATTTTCGAAGAGCTGCTTCAAAAATCTCATTCTCTCTCCTCTCTTCTTCTTCTCTTGCTTTTTTTTGTACCTTTGTCTCACTATCTTCTTCTTCCATCTATTCTTAAGTAGGTGACTGGCTTAGAAATTCTCCCAGATCAGGTAATGAAGGCCATGAGTTCCTCGAAGTCTTTATCTGTCAACTGCAACTTTGAGGTATCCCCTACCAAATAACTGAGTGGGACCTTGTTCAATAGACATTGGATTCTAGATGGTGGTGGGATATTAGTGACTTGGTAATGATGTGGTAGGAAGTCGGTGAGTTCAAGGAATAGTGGTGGAGGAATGAAATGAGGGGATAGGAAGGGGTTATGGCTTGTTGAACCTTCGTCACATGTGGTCATTTCTGTATCTGGTGGAAGAACTGTGGTAGGGCTACTTGGTGGAGTATCCCACATATACGAGAGAAAATGCTCATATTCTTGGGAGGGGTTAAACAAAGGGGTGTACTCACCCAAAGCGAATACTTGGTTGAACTCAGGTAGGACAATGACTTTTTTGGGTTTTAAAACTCTGGTGATGAAATTAGAAGGGTTGCACTCTACATTGGTATGACCTATATGGTTGATCCCTTTTGATGATTGGTGGTTAGGGAGTAGATTTTGGATGATATTGGAGGTTGGTTGAGGATTGGCAAGTACAGGGTCAAATGACATTTTCCCTTCATCTATCAAGTCATAGATATCATGCCTCAATCTAAAGAATCTATCAAGGGTATACTCCAATGTCTGATGGTTCTCACATTGCTCTGTGGGGTTATACTTGTATGGAAAAGGATAAGGGAGAGGTCTTGGGTTTAACAATTACAACAACCCTTTTTTAATGAGGTAGTCCTTGATGTATTTGTAGGAATAGGGAAGTGGGGTGAAATTTCTTTTCTTCTTCTCTGCTCTGGGTGCATTAGGGTATCTTTGTTGATAATTCTGCTACATTTAAGGGAGAACATTCATGGTTGTGGGGTAGTTGGGTGTTACTAATGGCTGTGGTTGAACAATACCACTATTCTAGCCTGGCTAGGGAACTTCAATTGCTTATACTACACTAATCTCAATCCTACTAATTGTGGCCTTCTTGGGTACTATTCTGGTGGAGGCAGGAGGTGCATCCTAGACTAGGCCGGCTTTGATAGCTAATTGGAAACGTGTAGCCTTATCAACAACTTCAGAAATATTGCTTTGCAAGGCTATTGGGAGCATATTTTGGTACGTGGGATCTAAAGTCTTCAAGAAGGTAGTTATAATGTCTTTTTTTGACATGGGATGTTTCAAATTTGAGGTCCTCTACCTCCATTTATAACATAGTCCTTGATATTCTCTCTTGCAACGAGTCTCATTCCCTCTATTTCTTCCCTGGTAAGCAGCATCTCCAAATTGAAACGGAAATGCTTGATGAAAGACCTAGTCAGGGTCTTCTAAGTGCTAATGTTTCTCTTGTCTTGGGATGCAAACCATTTTACCATGCCTATCTCCAGATTTCCTCTGAACATTTGTACTAAGATCTTCTCATCATTCCCCCATTGAAACATGGCATTAAGTACATACACAAATGCATCCATGGCCAAGTGGTGCCATCATACTTCTTCACATCAAGCATTTGGAAGTTGGTTGGTACATCATCATCGAGGTAGAAGAAAAGGTTCTCAAAATCTATTTCCATGGGGAATTTCCCACCTTTCATTAATTCCTACTATGTAATCAATTTTGCTACATGAGCATTGGTATTTTCTATTGAGGATGAAGTAGAGACCTCGTTCCCGTTTTTGTTGTTCACCAATGGTCCATATTGTTCTTATGTATCAGGAATGTGAATTTTAGTGCATAGAGGGGTAGTGGTATATACTAGTCATTGCATGTGAAACTGGCTAAATGTTGAATTTTGTCCTTGTGAGGAGGTGAGTGGACCTCCCTTCCTGATGAGGAACTCAAACATCACATTTTTGAATTCAGTATAAGTTGGGATTTGGGTCTCCCCCTAAGTATGGGCTTGGGAGAGGGGTGAAATGGAAGTTTGGGATCATGATGATGATGGTGCGGGTTGTGATTAGAAGGTTGCGGTCCAACTGTGTTTGGATAAGAGTTCTCCTATCATATTTTTCATTTTAGCTCTTTGCCTATCTAAAAGTAAACTTTCAGAGTTGACCCAGGGAGGAGGTGGAGTTTAACTAAACTCTTTGCCTGAGTGGTGGCTGGGATGATTGTTGTGGATGCCGATGGGGTAGTCTTGTCCGCTATTGCTTTACTGAGTTGCGTCTTTTTCCTTTGTAGTCGTGTCTTTGGAGGAGCTATTGTGGCTTGCTGAAGACGGTTTATAAAAGATTCATTTACTTAAGGGATTCATTCTTTTGTATTTGTCTATTTTAATAGCTAGAAATTACTTTAACAAGTCCATATGTCATACAAGTGAATCATGTCTATTAAACTAGAACCCTAGTTTTGGGAAAAAAAATTTATACATATATATATATATATATATATATATATATATATAAGAAGCTGGTACAAAAGAGGATACTTAATCCATTACAATGGAAACAAGAAAACAACAAATAAACTAGAACTTAGGCACTCTAGGTGGTGGAGGTGGAGCCAACACTGGTTCGTAACCCAAAGGAAAAAAGTTGTTTTCTTAGCTCTTGAACCCATGACAACATCCATTGATCCTGCATGTATGCCATGTTTTTTCCTACGATGCATCTCGCTTCCTAAGTTGGCATGTAAAGCTCTAGTATCATTGAGCTCACTTCTCAAGGCAAGGATGAGCTCAGACTGAGTACCATTTCTGTGCTTGAAACCATCTTGCGAGAACTTAGCCTTAGCAAGGAGATGTGACTCAGCTTCTAACGTAGCCTTGGTCTGTGAGTGTTGGGTTCTCTTGTTTACTAAGTCTTGAAGGGCTTCCTCGTACTCATGTAGAGTGTGAGAGGATCTTGATTATGATGTGGAAGGTGACTCTGTATAAGCCATCTTGTTTGAAGAGGTAGAGACAACTAGTGTATCTGGTTATGTAGGAGGCTCGTGGTGAAGCAATTGCTCATAGGGAAGTGCCATTGTTTGAATCTTCACAGATTCAAGTTGTGGATGCCAAGTGGCCTGGATATGTGAGCTCGCCCAAAGTGCAGTCAAGCGAGACCAAATAGAATTAGGTGTCTCTGGACATCAGAGTCCCGGGGGGGTTCTGATTCCCTAGCCCGTCTGTGGTTGCAGGCCACACTTCGGCTCGATGTCGGTGCATGAGGGTCTCTAACCTTTGGGTTAGGCTTTTTCGGGTGTCACCAACAACTCAAGATTTAACCAATGGAGTTAGACATCGGTTCTCCCCCTCGAAGGGAAGGGGAGAAGTTTGGACCTGTACATCTAGGGGTTTAACTCCTAAGGCTAGTCAGAGTTCTTGAGATTGAGGGTAATTTGTTTAGTTGTATTTGGGGAAGGTGTCAGGCACACAAAATACCCACCTTTTTAGGGTAGCTTCTCTCATTCATACATGTTTCTAAGTTAAGTTGAAGTCCATGCTCGTGAAACGTGGAAGTTGTTGGTTTTTATAATTTTCTTAGGCTTAACACCTGAATTTACCTCGAACACCTAAATTTAATTTAGAAAAAATTCAGGCCTTAGATTCTGGAAAATTCATAAATTTTCATTTTAAAATTAGGCCATTAATTGATAGGAGGTACCCCTTATAAATTCTAGAGGGATGGTGGACCCCTTTAAAGTATTTAATTACTAGTTTTAGGCTTTGTGCTAACCCTAACACAAACAGTGAAAAAGGAGAAGAGTTTGTATTTTTTTGTGTCTTAGGCCTAATGTTTGAATTTTGACATAATGCCTAAATGTTAAACACCTAAATTTAATTAAGGGTGAAATTTAGGCATTGTGAACTGATCAAATTAGCATTTTTACCTGGTTTGTGTGGGTGTTTTTATAGGTCCCAATGCTGTGGGACCCTTGGGTAGGGACAAAGGGTGTTCTCTACGGTCATGTTGTACAACCCTAGGGGTCAGGTCATATATGGGTGTAGAGGTATGCCTTCTAGAACAGGGCAATCTAGTCATTTGACACAGGCTTAACACTTGAATTTTATAGCTAATTCCTGAATTTTCAGGTGTTAAATGTTGATTGGATTAGCAACTTGGCCTAAACTTTTTTGGCACTCATGTGGGTCCCAAAGCCATGGAACCTTTACAAGCGGGTAGAGAGGGTTTTCAAGATTCGAAAGGGCCAATCCCTGAAGGTGGGGCCTTCATAAGGGTAAATATTTACCCCCCAAAAGAGGCAAAATGGTCATCTTGTATAGGCTTAGTGCTTGAATTTTAGTCTAATGCCTGAACTTTCAACGCCTGAATTTAATTTAGGGGAAATTCAAGTGTAGGGTGCTAGAATCAGCAACTAGCCTTGGGTTTTAGGTTACTCTTATGGGGTCTAGAGGGGTGGATTCCTCTTGGGTCTCTGAGCTAACCCTAGGTCACAAACATAACTTAAATTTTTTTTGAAAACATGATTTTAGCACAGGCTTAATGCCTAAAGTCCATCCCAATTCTTGAATTTTCCTACTCAATGCCTGAAATTAAATTCAGGTGTTGGGAGAGAAATCAAGGCCCACAGAGGTGCCTGAGCACATGGTTAGACTTTGGAGGGTTATACTGACCTGTGAATAGACTTAGGAGAAATCAGGGCTCCTTGGGGTGGGTCCTAGATCTTAACACCTAAATTTATCCTTAACGCTTGTTTGTCCAATGCCTAAATTTTATTTCCATAAAATTCATAAGTTAGTTACTGGGAGCAAATACAGCAGCTGGATTTATCTGGTTTTGGACCCCTTAGGGGTTTTGAAAAATTCTAAAATTAGGCACAAAAGTAGGCAATTCATAGAGGAATAACATATGTGAAATTGAGCTCAAGATTATGTCTAAAAAAATCATACAAAAATCAACAATATATTGGCTAAACTAGGTCACGCAGGTTTAGAATTTTGGGGTTTATTTGGGAGGCTATCTCAAGGCCTTACCCAGCTTGAAAATCAAAAAATTTAATACAGAGTTAGGAACATATTAGGAATAGCATACTAAAATTTGGGTTCATTCTGAGCTGTAAAAAAATCAATAAAAATTCTACACTACATGGTGGTAAAAAATAAACATAAATAAAGGTTGTTGAGCTTCCACTATGTAATTCGAATTGAAGCAGTCAATTGGCATAAATTGAGTAACATAAAAACATGTTAATGAAACAAATTAAATGAATGAAACTATCCTAGTGCAAGTTTGAGGCTTACCTGGGCTAGGGGAAGTGATTAGGGTTAGGGTTTCCAAGCTTTTCTCCTTTTCTTCTTCCTCCCCTGTCTTTTTTTTCTCTTCAGTTGACAACCCTTCTTTGCAAGAAATTGGGGCTATTTATAGCCCCAAATGCATGCCATGGATAGTTTAGATTTGATCTAGAAAACCTAGATCAATGGCTAGGATCATTTTGTGCTATTTTGAGGTGTATAGCCAAGATGGCAAATGGGATGAATAGATGGGTTCAATTTATGCTAATTTGCATGGATAGGTGACATGGATAAGGGGATGGCTAAGATTGATTTGTGTTTGTTGAGTGGAGGGTGGAGATTAATGTGTGGTAACTCACTTGGATCGATGACAAGGATAAGGGGGTGGGCTAAGATGGCCTTTGGTGGAGTGTGGTTGGTTGTAAGGATCAAGGGCAATCCCAAAGATGCTAGTTGGAAAGAGATGGAGGACTCCTGGGATATTTGAAATTCAAGACTCATATCTAAGGGTGGGTGATGGGGATGCACTTGAAAAGATTTCAATCCAAGGGCTCTTGATTTTACCCTTAAGGTGCGAATGCATTAAATGCCATTAATGAGCCAAAACCCTAAGGTTTTAGCTCATTAATGAGTAATTATTACTTTTTTAGAATTTTAACCCCTTACTGTGGAATCCACTCCTGTGAGCTGGTGGGATCAGAAAGTTGTAAACTTAGTGTTTGTTTTTTAAGATGAGGACATTCCGGTCACAATAGACCAATCAGAACCAAATTACGATAAGGATAAGGGGATGAAATTAGGGTTTTACTGACTTGAAAAGCGCTCAGATGACAATCAGATGGGTAAGATGGTAAAATTGCTCTTGGAAATCTTCAAATGAAAGATGGCCCTTGGTCTAGGTGAACCATAGCCTCTGACCATGCCGAGTTACGATTCCGAAGTAGGAAATTGTACTAAAGCTACCCTTTTGAGTACATGGGGAATTCTTGACTAGAAATGCCCCCATATTTCCTGTAGGTCTCTACCATGAGCCATGTTTGGGAGATTTAAAGCTTAAGGAGTCTTGCAGCTACAAGAACTAACAGACTGACCATTGGATCCCTGAGTAGTTATTGAGTATTTTTTTAAGCATGGTCACTTGGAGAGACAAAATTTCTGTAGTTTCTTGAAGGCTAGTGGAATTAGGTTTCCAGGCATCTTCTATTACTCAAGTTTGTAAAATGGTCTTTTGAAGGTAGGGAAGAAACTAGGAGAATGAACTTGACCTTGCTGCATTCTGAGTCCAAGAGAATTCTCGAGGGCATTCCGTGTGCCAAGTACAGATAGAAAGTGTTTTGACCTAGCTTGAGTAGAAATGATGGTTAGGAACATAGATTTTCTAGAATCCAGTGGAAATTTGATACTTTGGACATCTTGGAATTATGGAGAAATGACCACTGATAGACTAAATTTCAGAGTTCGGGTGAATTCCCTGGAGTCAGTTGAGTATCTGATATTTGGCCCTAATCAGTTACTCTTTTTTAAGTAATTGAAGGAATCTAAGTAGACAAGTCCTACAAAAGCTTACATTTCTTAGATGCATTTTTGAAGGCCTCGTGATTCTAGAGAGATGGGCCCTGACTAACCCTAATTTAGGCATTCGGGGAACATTCTAGTTTTATATAGGTGAAATGTAGCAAAAATAGCCTTTCAACCCCCTGAGGAAGATTTGAGATTTCACAAGGGCTTGAGATTTTGGATCTCCTTTCTTAGAACTAAAGAGTTGAAGCTAAGGCCGGGGCCAAGAAGTAGTGATTGACCTTTTTGAATTCAGAGATCAGATGAATCTTTGAGAGCTTTTTTAAGGGCCATTTTCTAATCAAGGTTATTGTAAGTTGAGAAATTGTTTATTACTAGTCTCGAAGAGAACCTATTCTATGATGAGTTCCTCAAGACTGGGAGCAATAGTGATGTGTAGGATCTAACATTATACCATTTAGGTAACAAGAGAAGCTTCGGGGATTCTTTAAGGGTCTAGGGATAAATTCCTAAAGGTAAAAAGGTAAAATGATAATTTTTCACTTACGGGGGCAAAAACTGTGAAAATGCAAATTCTTTACTTGTGATGCTTCATGACAAGAAGGATTATATAGGTAGGAGAATTTGGGTGATCTGGGTGGTAAATGGTGGATTCAAGGCTTTTAAAGGCAAAAGGGTAAAATGGTAATTTTTCCATCTATGATGCTTCGTTGAGGGAAGGCTTATGGAGGCTAGAAAAGTTATAAATAACATGGATGGAGTTCTTAAATGTGGACCCTCACAGTCCTATTGATGCTTTTTGGGAGAATCAGGGTTTGACCTAGGATGATGTACTTAGGCTATAACGAGATGCTTTGACTAATTCATTTACGACTGAAATATCTAGAAAGACTTCTTAGGGAATGCCTAACCTCTTAGAGTCGAGGCTTCATCTCCCTAAACCAAGGGTGCTTAGAGCCTTGATGCATAGGTGTTGTTGCGTTGCTCTTATTTCATTAAATGACCAGTGTCAAAATTTAGGTGCTAATTAATGCCCCTCTTTGGTATGTGTGGCTTTGCTATACATAGAAAAGAAGGAAGTGCCCTAATTTTGACTTGGGAGAGATGATACTTCTTCCTTTCATGTAGCTCATGGATATTGGATGGGTAGTTTTTGAAATATGGAATAGTTTTGGTTGGGAAGCAGTGTAGGGCTGAAACTCATCCTTGACTTTGGGGTCTAGGGTTTTGAAATGAATTTTTTTTTCGAAATGCTTTCTCGGATTGAGAGTTTACGCTTTCGCTGTTGTGTAAATCACTTTATTCTGATTTTCAAAGGCAGGTATCAATCGAGAGAGGGACTTTCTTTGTTTTGGAAAGATGGGCTATCTATGAGTAATATGCAAGTAGTTGATATTTTCTCTAGCTTCTGGGGTGTTACTGTTAACATATGTGTTGCATCGAGAGACATGAAAGTCATTGACATAGGGCACAACTACTTGAAAACACTACGGAAAATTGATCATGAAAAAGCTATAAATATATGAACCATTTAGATGACTTATGGACTTATATTTTGCTTTTGGCTTGCTTGACGATTTAAGTTGTATGAGTTGTTTGAAGTTTCTTATGAGATTCTCATGTTGACATGTTCTGTATTTGCTGCATTAAGTGATCATTGATTCATTTGTAAAGTTGATTGCTCAGACGTCTTTTTGTGGCTGCCCCTTGAGACTTTTAATGGGACTCACGGAGGGATGTCAGTGAAGCTCTTCCTAAAAAAGCTATGGAAAAAAATATAATCATGGTTGAACACTGCTCGACTTTACATCAACCATGACACACATGCGCTAAATATCATTTCTAAAGACACGTGTGGCTTCACATCAGTCATGATACATAGCCAAATCGAACTACAACATTGCCTCGATCCCCCTTAGGCGAATGTTGTATTTTACAAGACTCATGGAGAGATTTTGTGAGCTTTCTCTAGAAAAGCTATGGGACCTTGGAAGGTCAGTGCGACATACCCATAAAGTAATGGTTACATAGGCTATGGATTTCTCCATGAAATTTTTTTCATCTCACTTAAACATTGTTAAGGCAGGGGGTTGTGCAAGGAAGAATTTATAACGACTCTCTTCGAAGCTAGGGTGGAATCCCACAGGATCAAGTGTTGTGCCTTGCCCAGGTGATAGCAACCCAGTCTTTACTAAAGTAGGTATAATACACAATGTTTGAGGGTGAATAGGCACATGCTTATGTCTTGATAAGCCAGTGTCACCTAGGTTGGTGCTAATAGGTCAGTCTGTTGAGCGGTGACCGTCAAAACTTACAGAGAAATGTTGTTGTGCTCTTTCCTGAGAAGCTATTGGGGGGTTTTTCTCATAAGTAACCCGTGTTATGAAAATACTACTTAAGCTTGATAGTTGTTTAGACTATGGCCAAAAGCTAGCATTTCATAGGCTTAATGGATTGAAGTGTGGCATTGCTTGTCTGAAGCCAAACAGATGTCACGGGGTGGCAGTTAGTAAATCATGCGGTAGATGAGGTACTGAATGAAGAGTAGTTGATGCTAGGTAAGCCATTCAAAAGTATGGATTAGGATGTGACAAAATTTGAACTAGAAGGGTGGTTTGGTTTGGATGTGCAGAGAAATGTTATGAGCTCTTTCTTGAGAAGCAGTGGTGGGCTTTTCTCACAAGTAAACCTTTTACTGTGAGGGGGATTCCTCAAGCAAAGCTAGTAGTCTATACTAGGACCTTCGAAATTACATATACTTTATGGAATGATTTGTGGTGTGTGCTTACGTCCTTATAAACAGACATCAGAGGTGGGTCATAACCTAGAGTCATCCTGTCTTTAATAGAGTGTAAGTAGAGGACCGATCGGGACTAGAGATGTTGTTGTGCTTTCTTCGGAAGCTATGGAGGTTATGATAACATGAAACCCAATGCTATGTATTATACATAACTCCTTAACGGTATTAACACTAAGATAATATATAGACTATGAATCAAAGTGTAGCATTCAACTATGCTTGAATAACTAGGATGCTACGTGGAAATTTGTTTGTGTTTCAGGGATTGCCAATAGGGCTTGTGGGAAACTTTTCATGCTTGTTTTGAAAGCCATGGGTTCTCGAGAGATCGGTGCTGCGTATCTATTTCAACCATCCAATTTACAAGCATGATGGCATAATATTATTGGAAATATGTGCCCTGACAAAGCCATTCACATAAAATATAGGCATGATTAATTAATAATTTAATTAATATTCTATCATCACATGAATTTGT